>JALBCR010001131.1:0-63807 GCA_030710515.1 Abscondita cerata | reverse complement strand
TCATTACTTCGTTCAGTTACGTATTGCTAGAAAGTCTAGAGGATTTAGTGACCTTGTTAATAAATGGTTAAGTAGTTTTTTGTGTGAACATGTACAACATATAAAATGGGTAATTATTTATCTAAAAGCTATACATGTGACGTTTGGTGTTTCCCAAGGATCCATTGTGGTCCAATTTTATTTTTGCCCTTTATTAATGATTTAAGTAAAGTTATCAAACATTCTTTTTTCTAATTTTGTATTGATTTCAAATTATTACTACAATAAAAATAACTTTGATCGAGTTCAACTGCAAAATGATCTTAATAACTTATAGGAATGGTGTTGTTCAAAATTATCTTGAACTCAATATTAAAAGTGTTGTTGTATTTTGTTTAGGAAGAAAAAATTAATTGAATTTAAATACTACCTTCATGGTTATGAGCTTCGTTCAGTATAATGAAATAAATGATTCCTCCCATATTAATGATATCACAGCTGTGAGTAACTGGGAATGATAGATGTAGTCCGTAGAATATATAGCTTTATTTACAGTATGTACACTTTAATAATTTTGCATTAAGTATGCGCAAACTAACGAGCAAGCGTTGCATAAGCGTGTAGTACATAAGCAGATCGTAAAGTAAGTTCGTCGTTGGCGGGTTTTCCCGATCCGAGATCACCCCCAACTTTACGATACTGGAAGGATGTCTATCGACATCTCACAATTATACAGGGTTGGACATGCCGCCCCCTTGAAATATCTTAACCTAAAGATTTTCAAACAACTAAAACTAAATAAGACTTACAATGACACACCTTCTAGTATATGATTCTCTTAACAACTAATTCTGATAAGATAAAGAAAACAAGACATGCAAAAAAAATGTTCATAAATCACTGAACAATGGAGCACATTAATCATTGCCTATGGGCAATGGGCACAGTTAACAGCAGCACGGCGTACGATGCCTTGAGTGGTTTTGATTGTTGCTACCCGTATAACTCCATCACGTCCTGGGTGAACATCAACTACGCGCCTAGACGCCATCGCAAAGGGGTACCGTCTTCTTTGATTAAAACCAATTGACCGGCAGAGGTGAGCCAACGCTGGTAGGCCATTTCAAGCGTTGTTGTAAATTTGATGTACTCGCGCTGCCACCTCGTCCAGAAGTGCTGAACAATTTGTTGCACCCTTTCAAATTGATTCAAACGCGACACTGGCAATGCAGACACATCTGAGTCGGAACAGCAACCATTGATCTTCCAATCAGGAAATGAGACAGGTGAGAGGAGAAAAATCGTTTGGATCCGATGAAAGAGGTGTTAAGGGCGTGAATTTAATATAGACTCTATTTGCGTCAGTATTGTAAGCAATTGTTCGTATGTGAGTAAAGCATTTTCGGTTACACGCATTAAGTGGTATTTACACTTTTAACGCCAGCTTCGCACAAGCCATTCATATGTGGCGCATGTGGCGGGTTAAAATGCCAATCTATGCCCAACTCGGTTGCAGATTGGGTGATTAAATTGCTGTTTGATATTAAAACGCAGAAAGGTCCTTTAACTTAGAATTTGCACCTACAAAAATTCGTACCATTGTCAGAATATATTTTTGACGGTTTACCTCTGCGTGGGACAAATCGCCTTGAGTGCAGATATAAATGTGTCAGACGATAAGTCAAGTTACTAGTCTCTATGTGAACCGCTTTTGTGATTAAGCACACAAAAAGACAGATGTAACACTTACTAGTTTTGGCACCTCGTCCTCCTTCCTATCTTTTATAGATAACGGACCAGCATAATCGGGTACTAACTACTGCAAAAGGAAAATTCCTGGCTAACTCTTCTTCCTTGGCAAAGACCCCTAGCATGGGCTTTGAACTGCTTTAGGAGCAGAACGAAAGCAACGCACGCATAAATGTGGCCAATTCTTCTAACCAACCCTTTCAAGCGTAGTGGCCAATATCTCTCACGTATGGAGGAGATTAACATTTGAGGACCTGCATGCAATAATCGAACATGTTCGCGCAGCACTATTAACCTTGTTAAAGTATGCGATCCGTCCAGAAGAATGGGGATGCATTTTCTCAAAACCATAGTTGAATTTTTGCAAGCGGCCACCTACGCGGATGATACCTGGTCAGTCTATAAATGGAGTTAAACTCAATATTGAACTTTTCGAGCTAACCCCTTTTCCTAACATTAAGCTTTCCCTTTTCATGAAAAAATGACTCTGACTGGAGCAATGTTAATTAAGCAATTGTGAGCTTTGGAAATTTCGTAAGTAGTCAGAAATGAATTTCGGCGATGTTCAAGTGCTTGTTGGAAGCATTGTATATAAATCTGAAGCAATAAGCTAATTGTTCTTTCTAATTTTGTCAAATTAGAAAATCGTTCAAAAAGGAAATAGAGTTTTTTAATAGATACAAGGGTTATATTATTTTTAATTCTGGCAGACTCACTTCGCTTTGTGGTGTGTTGGGCCAAAACGGTTCAGTTAGCGACAAGAAGCTAGGTCCGTTCCACCCAGTGTGCAACTTTCCCAACTGCGTTGGCGAAATTCCTCTAGATATTAAGTCCGAGGGATTTTCTGTTGAGGGGACATGCAACCAACTAGCACCTGCAGTAAGGTTCTGTATTTCTGTTACCCTATGACCAACAAATGTTTTCAGCGTGTGCGGTGCAGTATTTATCCATCCTAATACTATAGTAGAATCAGTCCACAAAAGGAGTGATCAATTTTGACGTGTAAAGATTTTAAAACGTTATTAAACAAACGTGCAGTAGCAATGCTCCGCAAAGTTCTAACCTGGGTATGGTTAGTGTTTTCAATGGTGCAACCTTTGACTTTGAGCACAGTAAATGACAAATGACCTTGTCATTTTCAGTTGGGAGCGAAGATAAACTGAGGCTCCAGTGGCCGCTTGAGAGCTAGCGTCCGAAAACCCATGTAATTGAACGGTTTGTACCCATTGCATATTGTGTGGCGGCGTACTCTTAAAGTACGAAGATTTTGAAGTGTTCTTTAAATTGCACCCATTTTGAATGAATAGCTAAAGGGATAGATTCATCCCAAGTCAATTTTGGAGCCATAATTGTTGTAAAATTAGTTTCGGTATTATGGTGCAAGGGCTAAGCAGTCCCAAGGGTCGAAAATTTGAGCAGTTTCGGAGAGAATGGTTCTCTTTGTAATTTTAGCGAAGAAAGCATCTGGAATTATAAAACTTAAATTGTCTGTATCGGCCTGCCAAGACAAACCTAAAGTTTTGTAGATTCGTATTGTCCGAACTTTATTAGATTTGGATGAATTTCTAGTGGATTGACATTTTTAGTATACGCGGATCATTTGAGATCCATTTGCAAATTCTGAAACATCCTGACGCCAGAACTTGTGGCAAAGTTTCGCATATCGCTTGCGCACCTTCTAAAGTATCGCAACCAGTTAGGAGGTCGTCGACATAAAAGTCATTGCATATTATCTTCGAAATAAGAGGATTGGAATGTTTTTGATCAAGTCCCAATTGGTATAAAGCACGGATAGCAAGAAAACTGGCTGCAGTCATTCCATACGTCACGGTGCTCAGGTCGTATGATTGGAGTTTCAGGTCAGGAGATTCTCTCCACAGTATCCTCTGAAGAGATCTCTGTGAAGGGCAAATGAGTACTTGTCGGTACATCTTTTCGATGTCGGCCGATACTACGTACGCATATAAACGAAAACTTATGAGAATTGAGAATAAATCTCGTTGAATTGTGGGTCCAACCATTTGCAAATCGTTGACTGAATACCCACTTTCAGATGGGGAAGAACCGTTGAACACGACACGCAATTTAGTACTGGTGCTGCCCTCTTTAACAACACAATGATGTGGAAGGTAGTAAATGGGATCGCTACATTGAACAGGTGAAGCAGACATGTGGCCTAATTCCAGGTATTCACGCATGAAAGACGTATATTTGACTCGCATATCTTCATCGCGAGACAATCTTTTCTCTAAAGCAAAAATGACTTTTAGCAGTGTGATACGATTCACCTAGCATGGATGGAGGATTTTTTAGGAAAACGAACAATAAACCGACCAGAAGAGTCTCGGGTAGTATTATCAACAAAATGTTTTATTCCTCCTCTTCAAGAGAGAGGTTTTGGTGTGAGATCTCCTCAATTTCCCAAACTTAGAAAGTTGGTTCTGAATAATTGTAGAAAATTACAGTGAACTTCCCTTGTAGACGAGGCGGAAAGGATTGGTCCACTGACAACCCAACCAAACCTAGTCTTTTGCAATTTAGGTTGAGAAGGTCCAAGAGATATTTGACCCACGCACAATAAATCATAAAGCAGCCTGCCCCCAGTAAAATGTGAATGGGACCGGGTTTCATAAAATTAGTATCAGCTAAAGTGATGTTAGCAGGAATTTGCAGTGATTTGTATTAACCTTAGCATTTGGCACAAATCCTGTAATCATTGAATTATTAGACATGAGATCTTTAAACTGTAATCAGTATGTTTAGCGTTTATTGTAATTTCGCATTCAGAATCTACATTCGTCGACGAATTCATCAAGCCCATAACTTTTATTTGAGCAGGTTTTTATTCAGTTTTAAGGCTGAATAAATCTGCAGTTATATAATTGCATTGACTACCTGAATCGAGCAATGCTCTAGCAAAATGAAGTTGACCATTTGAGTCAGCAATTTTTACTGTGGACAAAAGCACGTTAGTATGAGTAAATGAAGTCAAAGTTAAATTTTGTGAAGCCCCGTCTAAATTGGTTGTCGAGTTTTGATCGGTGGAGGATGATTCAGGCACGTTCGTACCTAAATGAAGCAATGAGTGATGTCTGCTTTTACAATGGCGGCAGTTGAATCGAGATTTGCAGTTTTTGGAAGAATGGCCTTTATAAAAGCAATTTGAACAAAGATTGTTCTCTTTAGCATAATTAATACGATCGGTGACAGGCAGATCCTTGAATTTTCGCAACAGAAAATTAAATGAGATTCCTTGCAATATTGGCATGAGTGTGTATTAGAAACGAAGGATCTAAGTGAGTATTATGTTTTGGAATTTGCCTAATAGGCAATTTGGGTGCATCGCGTGAATGAATAGGTTTTCCTATGTCATTTGCAACTGCCTCACTTATACTGGCTTTTAATTCCAGAAAATCTAAAAATTCTGTCATTGTGGGACAGTTTTCAACGTCTTTGATGCCTCCCAATCTAATCTGGTGCGTGCATCCAAATTAGCAACTAAATGGTGTATTATTATGACTTCGCCTAATTTTTCATCGTTTACTAGCATTTTAAAAATTTAATGTGTTGCATAGTGTTGTCTATAATTTTTCTATATTTGGCAGAGGTTTCTTTGACAGTATTGTCAACAAGAAAGAGAGCGTTAATGTGATTTCTAATTAAACCGCGTTTATCGTTGTACCGCTTGCAAATTACATGCCATGCGTTATGATAGTTTTCTGCAGAGAAAGCTTGGGTTTTAGCAATTCAGCAGCTTTACCGATTAGGCTGGCCTTAAGATAATGAAATTTTTGTATGTTTTGTAAATCGTCATTTTTATTTATCAGGCTTTCAAAAGTATCGCGAAACTCGATCCACGCATGTTGAGTACCGTCATATTTAGGGATGTCAATAGCGGGTAATCGAAAATAAGATTTTGACTTTCAGTTGTAACTGAATTATTGGAAACGGTAACAGTTTCAGAGTTTGCAGCATTTAATAATTCGACGTCGGCAACTATTGAATAATATCGAGCTTCAAATTGATCCCGTTCTGCATACTCAGGTTCAGGGTCTTTGGATTCGCATTCTAATTTTGTTTGTAAGTGGTCGAATAATTTTAATAAATCAGTGAAAGTTTGATACCGTTTTGTAATTCCATTTTTGTTTAGGCGATATTTCCGAAACATTTTTGGTACTGTAGCAATAAAGTTTTCAAAAATAGTTAATTTACGTTTTAAAACCGCTCGTTCAGTTTTTGGCCTCCAGGAGTCATTTTAGAAAGTATTTCAATACAAAGAAGCAGAGACCAAGGGTGCAAATACGCAATAAAGAACCGTTACGTTTCTAACGGATTCGTAAAGCAATAGTTAAAATTGTAGACAAAGAACTCAATTTTTAAAGCAATTAATTAAATAATTTAATCAACCAAAGTGGGCATAGACGCAATGCAATTTAGCAAATATGCACTTGCACATTAACGAATGGTAACCGTCAATGTATGAATAAGCAAATCAAATATTTAAAGCAAACTAATTAAATACTGATTTAAATAGCATTTAGTAAAAGTAAGCAGGATAAACAAAGGAAACTCACGTTTTCGATAGATGTTGAACGATGTTCGCAGATTTTCTCTTGGCAAGATTGACCTCGTGGCTGCAAATTTATTCTTCTTAATTGCATTTGTTCCGGTTTTAATTATATAACCGGCTCGAAGGACCATGTAGGTAACTGGGAATGATGAATATAGTCCGTAGAATATATAGCTTTATTTACAGTATGTACACTTTAATAATTTTGCATTAAGTATGCGCAAACTAACGAGCAAGCGTTGCATAAGCGTGTAGTACAAAAGATCGTAAGTAAGTTCGTCGTTGGCGGGTTTTCCCCGATCCGAGATCACCCCAACTTTACGATACTGGAAGGGATGTCTATATCGACATCTCACAATTATACGGGGTTGGACAAAGCTTAAGCATTTAGGAGGACTTTCGGTTTTACTTATTATTTCTAAACCCTTTAGTATTGTTACTCTTAAAACTTTGTATATATTGTTGGTTAAGTCAACTTGAATATACTTCTCAGATATTGTGTCTAAATACAACAGTAATAGTTGCTTTGAAGGTCAAAATAAATTTTTATTAATGAATTTCTTTTAAACTCAGTTTTCCTCGTATAGTATAATCATTCTCAAATATTATCATTAGTCATTATAGGCACTTCATAATCAGATATTTTTAGATTTGTGCTTTAGTTACCATTGATAAATGGGCTAACTGATAGTAATTCTTACTGTCAAAAATAAATTTTAATTTCTGTTTTTAAACTAGTTGTGTTACTTCTAAACTATTTAGATTGACTTTTATTCAACAAACTATGGTGCTCATAATTTATAACACGATTTGTAAATGTTCTAACAAATTGGCGTTCGACCTAATTTTGTCTTTTGCAATTGTTTAGTTTTAAAAATTTATTATGTATTAATTTATCTATTTGTTCTAGTGTGTAGCTACTTATTTCAACTTAATATTGTTCTTTATCAACTCGTTGAAGAATTTGTGTTAGTTTAGGTATTACTCATTTAATTAATTACCAAGTTTAATTTGTGTGTTTGTTGTGTTATCTTTTATTTTGTATTTGGAAAAGGTGTATACTGTAATATATAAATAAATAAATATAACAATCACATTTCAGTTTAGAATTCGTACAATTTTATTGAAAAAAAACATTAAAACTGTTAAACAATAGTAGATTATTTTACTAGAGTTAAACAATATAATTGTTGAGCTTAAAGTTTGCTGGCCAAGGTGTTAGCCGACCCAGCTTAAGTAAACAATTATATTTAACTCAAGTAATATATTATTTTCTTCAAGCGTTTATTGCTAGTTTTCATGTGTTATTTTCAAATTTTCGAGATTCTCGAGTCTGATAGTGACTTTTATTCTCGACGAATCAAGTTGGTACTTTACTGTTACACTCATAATGACATAACCGAGTACCAACCTCTAAATAGTTGTGAAACAAAATAACTGTTTTGCTTTGTCTGGACAGTAAAAGATTTTTAGCGTTGCCAGTAGTTCAATATATGACGTTTTATGTCCTTTGAAGAAAAGTTGTTTCATTTGAATGTCTGTTTGTTGTTTCCAAGCGTTCAATAGATGCCACTTTAGATTATTTGAAAGATATTTCACACAAAATAATTTGAACAATTCAAAAGTAAATAATTTTATTAAATTAGCAAGACCATACAGAGTCAAACCTATTTTCAAATTAATAATAATTTTTCAAAAAATCATATTACAACAATGGATAGTGGGTATCTTTGTTTATATGTCTAACCTGATCATGGATAAATTCAAAAACAATTTAAAAAACAATTTAGATTATTTTCCTAGAATTTAGTTTAGAAATGTAGATGATGTTTTGCAGTCATCGTTTACAGCTCAGCAATTTGTAGACATTTAAATTTAAAATTTGGAACGATTAAAGTGTACTAGTAACGAAACAGACCTTCAGTTACCTTTGCTCGACACTTTAGTAACTAGAAATGGCAACAAACTAAATATGATATTATCGTATTGAGATTGTTAATTAATTAATTAATTAATGACCGATTTGACTGAAACGTATAAACACATGTATAAATAAAGTCTTTTTAATTAGTGACCGACTTTGATTCTGTAAAATTTTCATTGTTATAGACATAACATGCATCAAAATGTATAAAAATAGAAAATGCTATTTAAATTTTAAACAGGGAGTTGTCTCTTTTTCAGTTGGATTAAAGTAGGTGGTCAAAATTTAATATTAACTTATGTTGGCAGCTATAAAGGATAGTTTTGCTTGATTCAAATATATTTATTGGTTATCGTTATAGGGTGATCAAGTCAGTTTGGGACACCTTGTATATATGGCAAATACCAAGAGATCTTATTAAAACTTATTTTAAAGAGCACTTAGCCAATAAAATCATCATCGTAGACAAGTTCAGTGTTGCAATGTATATTGAAAATAACCATAGAGAAGACGACATAAAATTACCAAGATAGTAGCTAATAGCAGTTCTTATGAAAGCTTAAATTTTTGAAAACAAATGTTTACTTATGAATTATGATTATGTATTTGGACCACTAGGTTTTTTTAGAATTATTCAAGCATATAAGAATCAATAAAACGTAACTATGCGTTACACAGATACTATATACCGGGTGTAACTTTGTCAATTGTCGTGAATACATAAATTTTATTTTAAATTTAAACTTAAAAAATAATGCAATAAAAAACCAAAACTCTAAATTTATTAAGACTTTGTTTAGATTATAAAAAAACTCTTTCATATAAAATTGTTTAACATGATAAATAATGACACTTCTCTCCTAAAACTTTTTATTTTCTTGTTATTTTAAACTGCTGGTTTATCTAATTTTAGATTATATTTTGCAAATATAATTTTTGACAAACAAAACTTTTCATAAAGAATAATTTTTGTCGTAAAATTAATAATAATTTTTTCTTTTAATTTAAACCGCGGACATACTGTATATATAGTAAATAGCAAATTTGAATTATATCACGTGAAAGTACATTAAAAAAACTACTTTTTCTTTTAGTACAAACTGGGGGCATTTTTTGAAAAATAGCCAAAATTTGAGTGAAAGTTCATTATTGGAAAAATCTAATTTTTTTGCTAAAATTTGGCTTGCTGTTTGTAATTCATAATGACTACTTTTCCTAAAATTTCAGCTCAATCTGTCAATATTTGATCGAGTTACACGACATTAAATTGTCCGTGTTTTTTATATATATACATAACAGGAGAGAGAGATATAGGGGGTGTACTTTAAACCAAAACCTTTTGAGTATTCATAATAAAGGGCGCAAATCTGGTTCTCAACTCTAAGAGTAAGTGGGTCAAATAATTTTTAAAGCCAAAAGTATTTCAAAAGTTGTTGTACCAAACGTTCGATGGGGAAAACTCAAGATGTTGTTATTGGCACCAAAATTCGGTGCAAAAATTAAAAAATTTCAAAGCAACTAACATCATTTTTGATTGTTTTTTGTTGAATTAATTAATAATTTTTGTGAGCTATTTAGCTATTTTGTGAGTTTAGCTATGTACTCAGTGAATGAACAATAAAAAATATAAAACATAGTTACTGCATATGTTCTGGATCATGCAGAGAAACAGTTGGTCGACCGATATAAAAGCAGTTATATAAGTCAATCGATCGATTATAGTCAACTAAGTGTTTGCAAAAATAATAATCAAATCGCCCATAACAGTTTGCAAAAATTGTATAATAGCAAACAAACACCGAAAATCACTCGACAGCTGTTTTGTTTTTAAGAACTCTTTAGAATAAGAGAACCGGAACGCACAGGAATGCGGTCCCGGTTTGTAAAATTATTTTGTTCCGTTTTGTAAAAGGTTCGTTTATTTACTTAATAAAAATATTGGTGGATGAGAAGAGAAACGCGTTACAGTTCGTGAATACTCCAATTCGACCACAAATGCCAGGTGTTGGGTAATATTTCAACGACTGAAGTTCATCGTTAAACTGTCTTTACGGTTTTATCAAAAAATTTTAGCCGCTGCCCACTGTTTATGTGCTCTTAGACGTTTACTTTATTTTTAAGCAAAAAAAGTAAGTAACTACTTCCTGAGGTTTATTAATATGGAACGATTTAGCATTCTGGGCAAAAAATACAAATTATAACATTTTTGAAAATAGTTTCGGTTTATTTTCCACTTTTACTATCAAAGTTCCACCCTTTTAATACGTTTTACACGTTTATTATAACATTATATTAATTAATTAAAAAAATAAGTTTTAATTTAAATAAACCCATCACAGGTCTACATTAGTTGAACAACATGCATATTTAATTACGTTACAAACAAAACACTAAGAGCTTTTCCTAATTATTTCTTACACCACTGTATTTTAACAACTCATTTTAATCATCATCACAAACATTAAGCAATCAATATTTTTTATTAATTAAAAATAAAGAGTTTATCGATTCTGATGTCTGTCATAAATATGCCACTTCTAGTTTAAATGCTGATTATCAAGTCATAACATGCATGCCATGTACAGGTTGGATGATTTCATTTCGTTGGAATATTTTGGATTAATTCACATATCATACGGCTTTGTTACTAGATTATATGAACGAAAATACATTAATATTAAATTATATACTTACATTAATACAAAGATCTCACTGGAATGCTCGTTTTATAATTTAATAAACAAAATCTGAATTTGTTTTATTGAAAAAAAATATTTTTAAATTTAGTACTGAATAAATTAAAAGACATTTTTTAAGTAAACAACTGATGTAATCAATGATAAAGTTACTTTGGACATTTGTCCCATTTGTTGGTTCTAAAATGATGAACAAAACTACAAAATTGCTTAGCATCGAAGTTTCAAGAACTCTTCGTCAAACATTTAGATTAACAAAACAAATTTTGACTTATGTCTGCAAAATTATTTTTATCGTTAGTTTCAATATAGCCTTTGATTGTGATCTTAGTCGTTATTTTCGTTTTAAATTTGCGCCTTTTATGTTACACAATAAAAAATGCGTTGAAGTATATTGTAGCGCATTGACAATTCGATAATTTTACTTAGTAGATGCAGTTGTTGTCTTTTAGCTCAAAATTGAGACAAGAATTTTTGTTGAATAAATGGAATTGTTGTAATTATTGGATTTCACAAATTCGCGTTGCCTGGAAAAGGGATGCAGTTTTTGCTTTAAAGATAGTTCACTTTGCAACGGACCGTTGCACTACTCACTTCAAGATGTAAAATTGAATAAACAAATAGAACAAATTTTTGTGTTGTGAAGTTTTCTGAAAAAAATATTTTGACTTGTTTCGCATGAGCCAGAAATATTCAGTGTTTGTAATTTTGGGAAAGATGATAGTAATGCGTTACTGGCTAATTGATTTCTCAGCTTTAACGGTCCAAATCATTGCATTTTTGAAAAAATCTCCTCTATCAGTACCATCTTAAATCTTATCCGTTAAGGCCTGAGAATTTACACAAAATAACCTCAAAAATTTATTAATATTTTACATAGAAAAGTATGAAAATCAATGCGTTTCTGCATGCATATGCATACAGGGTTATATGTTTTGAATGTTGTCGCTGATAATGATAATGCAATATGTTGTATGTTAAAATAGTACATTACGTAACAAGATTTGTAAGAAGCATATTACGTACGCTGTGGTGCACGTGCCTCGTAGCAAAGTAACTTTTACAAAAAAAGCATTTTTAAAAATATGCTAATATTTTATTAAGTAAAAAACAGGTTCACACTTAGAAATACAAAACAGACTGAGGTCTAGCAGCGGTTTACAATAATTGGCAGTAAACTAGAAACAAGTAGAATTGTAAGAGATCCTCAGATGACTAAGTTGGAAATGAAATGCTCAGGTGAAAATCATTAAAACTAAGGCAGTTTCGACATACGCTCACTAGGAGTACACTAATATGAATATTTCTTTGATATATAAATCTATTGACATTTCGCACCATTCTGGTTCCTCAGCATCATCGTATCAGATGCGATGAAATGCAGGTGGGCAACGAATCTGTGCAGTCTGAAAAAACAATCCGTTTCGACTACCGAGAACCAAAAGATTGTTAACTCTAGCAACCGCATTTACTATGACGACATGTGGTCTACCAGTAGCAACCATTTTAATGTTGGTTTTGTACATGAGAAAATGCCAAACATCTGGCACTATCACGCCTTATCCGGAACCGAATAAAAAAATACAGATACTATACCGTGTGTCTATATAGACGCAACATAGAAATTTTACTATAGAAAAAATTGAATTGATTCACTAAGACTATGAAATTACGTTGATGACGTATACGTTACAATTAATTGTTATTGCGTGTTCCTTATGTGATCTTTTCACAATTTAATTTTTGAAAATGAGTGTGTATACAATCCTTGAGGAAATTCAAAATGGTTAAGGAGCATACACAGGTGAAAAGCTATGAAACACTTCTGCTTTGGTTCAGTGCACTTTTTCCGGATCGGCAAAAGAAACCGCAGTGTACACAGCGTCCAGAAGCAGGTTCAACAAAACCAGCAGATGGACAACGATGAAGAAAATCAATATACTCGGTGTTGTGCAATTTAACCTAATAGTAGTATTTGACAACTAAAGTATCGACTGTGGTGTAAATAGGTGTCGAGTTCATAAAAATTTTAAAAAACACAAGCGGATTTGACAAAAGGCAGAATTTTGTGAAACATTAAGCAGAACTTGCACTATTATGATTTTGTTAAAGATATTTGCTACACCGATGAATGTTTGTTTAATGTCAGTATAGTTTGTATCAGCATGATTGGTGTCCAGCACATAATGCGAATCAAATAAAACAACTTTTAAATAGAATTCTTAGAACCTAGATTGGAAGTAACTTGACTACAAGATCGTCAGGCTTTTCCCCAGGACTTTTTTATGGCTTTATATCTCGAGAGTTTATACCAATAGAGACCCGACACAGATTGAGTCTTTAAAAGATAAAATTGTGAGAGAGTTTAACTTCAATAATACCTAGATATGAGTTCAATGTACAGCAGAACTTCTAACTTTGGGGCACTCTTTGGCAGTAAATAGACAACTGTTTTTTTTGAACAGTTGCTATAAGCCAAGCACTGCGCATATAATACCTAATAACTTTCACTTCTGTATATCCACAAACAGATCGGTCCTTTTCAGGATCACTAACGCGTTATAAATAAAGAGAATTTTCAATACGATGCAATTAAAACTTTAACGACAATCAGTTTTAATAATAAACTTGATTTGAAATTACATTTTTACAATTGTTCTTGGATAGTTTCAAAATAATAATCTTGTTATCTTGTTTGTTGACTCGTGATTCTGGTAAAACCTAAAATAAAAATTCAAAAGAGAAATAGGAAATCACAATAGTTTAAAGCTGAAACCTTTACCTTTCATTATTCATAACCTTAAAACCATAATCGGGCATTTTCGACTAGGTACCAGTAATCCCATAAATTTCAAATAATTATTTACGATCAAAGCTAAAATGTATAACACTTCCTATTCACAGGTTATACTTTACTTTACCGAATTCGAATAAAGTCCTTGAGAACACCAATTTCTGTTTATGGATGAGAACTGTGGTGAGACAAACTATGCCAATCCATACTAATCGAAATATTTATCTTATCTATAATAAGAACTGTATTGACTTGAAATAAACTTTTATCTTTAGGAATACCTGCATATTCTTGCAAGATACAAGTGTTATGTCTAATAGTTTAGACAAGGTGTTTACATACAAGAAAACAAACGACTCATTTAACCTCAAATTCAATTACCCAACATGTTTTATGCAAAAATATTTATTATGCTCTGCTTCAATGGTTATATTAAAATATTAGCTAACTTCAGACATTTATTAGAATTTTCGTAAAATCACAAAATACTAAATACTTACTTTTTACAAAATTAAAGAATAAATATTTTCATTTCAAGAAAGATTAAACATTTCTACTTGTTCTCTCTTTTCTAACTTCAACAAAACACCGTAACGTTATTGGTATCTTAATGTCAAGATTTCCATATCAAATTTTTCATAATAAAAATTCTATGTTGACGTCTTGCCAGAGACACACGGTATCTAATGACCCAATGGCATTCGGTTTAGTTAAAATAAAAGGTTTACCCTGTGCATGTTAATTAAATAAATACCAATAACATGAATCCGTCTCCTCATTTACTTCACCAGAATGCAAGTGAGGCACTATTTAACAGCGCTCAGGAATATATGGTTGACTTTATTATACCGAGGAAATAAGGCCATTTAAACATCTAATAGACAAACGTCAACTCCCGATGATTTGAGATGATGTTGACTACGACCGTCTTTTTGGAGTAAACATAGCTATATGGTCAACCAATTACTTACGTCGTCCATCAACCATCCATAGAAGTATACTACAATTTGATAAGTCAAGTTGCTCCTTGGTATGTTTTTGGTGAAACTTAGGTTGGTCTGTCGCCAAAAACTACTTGGCTTTCTTTTGGTGTTGAGCAGAGAAACGTTGAATGAATATCTATTTATCAGATATCTGCCGTAGAAAAAGTCGTTTATTCAAAGTTTCTTGGTTTTGTAGCTTGACCAAAAAATAAACTACTCGAGAAGCACAATTCACAATTTGATTCCGGAAGCTATTTCAGCGTTCCAAGCATAACGTTAAACTGTTTCCTAGACAGTATTCAACTTGTCGGAATTATTAAAATTCACATACAATTGGTTTTTTAGAACATCCACTTGTATATATATATAAATTATTTACGTTTAAGGAAATCCAGCTATTAGTAATTTATTTATTGTTTATTGACTATAGTTTCAACTTAAAAATTGTTGTGGATGATTTTCAGAATACCAAAAAATCTTTTTATACAAACGTTAAATTTTTGGTTTTACATGGAAATTTAGAAAAACATAAATTAGGTTTGCATAATAAAAGGTTTTAAAAATACATATAAACTAGGTATGTAAAATATTTGAATCTGGAGTTAATTAAGTGTATTAAGGACACTAAAGGAATTCTGTTTGATAATTTAATGTATAAGATCGTCCAAAATTTGATGATCTTGATTATTAATTTGGATTTTAATGTATATTATTTCTAAATTTATCTAAAATTTGTATGAATGAGATGAGTTTAAATGTTTATGTTTGTTTTTGGATAATGTGTTTTGAAAATTTAGATTTAATTATCTAAATTATAAGAATCCAATTTTCTAGGATTTCTTAAGATATCTTGAATGTTCTTTTAAACTTAAAATTGTAAAATTTCTTTTTAGTTTATAATATATATTTTGTTACAAGAGCATAGTAGTTGGTATATACCGCTTGATTTCAAAGACTATTATTTATATTTAATTTTTTGAAAAAAATGTTGAATTAAATTTAAATGTTAAAATAATTAAATTACTTAAATTTGTTTAAATAATTAATTTTCACTTTCAACAATTAATTTTTAAACAAGAAAAAGGACTACTAATGGGTTCTCCTCTTTCAAGTATTTTATCTGAACTGTTTATAAATAATTTAGAAGTTAATTTTATTTCCAAAATTCTGTTTTAATAAAATATTTTATTCTGGAATAGATACGTTGATGATTCTTTGCATTTTCGAAGGTTCTACATCAGAAATTCATGTTTTCTAAATTACTAAATAATTTACATCACAGTTAATTTACTTTAGAAATTTCTCAAAACAATTGTCTTTTCTTTTCTGATACGTATATTTGTATCGATTCAAATAATTCTATTAATTTTGACATTTATAGAAAACCTACAACTACAGTTCAAACAATTCCTTTTCTTCAAATCACCATTTTCACAAAAACTATCAGCGTTCTACTTTCTTTTCAACCGTTTATTCAACATACCTCTATCAGAAACAAATTTTAAAAAAGAATTAGACACATTTTTATATTGCTCATTTAAACCAATTTCCATTCAAAATTATTTTAAACATTTTTAATAAATTTAATTATGTACATAATTTAAATCTAACAACATTAATTCAATTAATGAAAAACCAAAAATAAATACATTTCAATTCCTTTTTATTCCTGAATTTATTAACATAATTAAAGATCTGAATAAATTAACTGATTGTCTTCAAAGCTCCTACCAATTTAGCTAACATTTTTTCACAAAATTAAATATAAATAATAGTCTTGAATCAAGCGGCATATACCAACTACTATGCTCTTGTAACAAAATATATATTAATAAAACTAAAATTTTACAATTCGATTAAGATCATCTAAGATATCTTAAACAACCAGAAAATATTCTTATAATTTAGATGCAATTAAATCAAGCTAACACATTATCCAAAACAAACATAAACATTTAATCATTCACTCATACATCCTTTTAAAATAACTTAATTATAATAGACAAATTTAGATAAATTAGAAATAATATACATTAAAACAACAAATCAAATTTAATAATCAATGATCAAACAAATTTTGACGATCTTACATTAAATTATCAAACAAATTTTTATGTCCTTAATATATTTAATTAACTCAGATTCAAACATTTACATACCTAGTTTATATTTTTAAAAACCATTTATTAAAAAATTTATCAATTTTAAATTCTAAATTTCCACAAAACCAAATGTCATATTCGTTTGTATAAAAAAAATTTTTGTATTCTGAAGATGACTCACAATAATTTTTGAGTTGAAACTATAGTTAAATAATAAATAAATAACTAATATTGGATTGCTTAAACGTAAATAATTTATATATATATATATATATATATATATATATATATATAAAAATAACCAATATTTAGTATGGATCCTATATTCTACATAAAACTTCACTTGTATGTTCAGAAATCTGAAAACCATGCTTTCAAGCGTAAGTCTTTGCTTTATACAAGGTCAAAGTTTGGTCCGGCTGATGATATGATCGCACCGTCGAATACATCATCAAAGGCACAACAGACTATATTTCGCGACAGTAAACATAATGACGACGCCATATTAAACACATGCTGCAGAAGAAGGTGGTATCAAGGAACTTTCGTTGGTGGGCATAATTGGTACTTTATAAAATATTGTGACAAGTAAAACAAATAAAAATTGATTATTTCTTTCATAGTTGATCGGGGATTCCGCATGTAGTTGAGCTACTTCGAACTTTCGGTCTCAAAGTGAAAATGCAATGCTGCTTCGAAAGGACAAAGCAGTTCACGACGGCGGAATCTAATAGTTACGCAAGGTAACCCTTACAGTGGCAGGTGGAGGTTATCAATGGACTTAAAATGTCTTCCGTTTCTTTGATCATGTGATACAATCAAATACTACTGTAAAAGCAGTCACTGTAAGACTGCTTCGAATAATTTGTGCCATTCTGAACTGTTTGTGAATACCGCTATACTCAAATTCCTTCAAACACGAAGTCCTTTTGCAGGAAATTATGAAATTGCGTCCAAAAGGAAATATATTAGAGAAGCTCGTCTGAAACGGCAAGTTGAAATACCTGGAGCGAAAATGTTGGGAAACGATAGTAGAACCTTTGAAGGCTTTCCACGTTTGTCAATAGAAGACTTTTTAGAATGTTGGCACATCTTGCTCACAAAGCATAGACTACAAAGTGTATTTGTACAAAAACTCCGAACTCCAAATTGCTGCAGATAAAACTTGGATCCCGATTTAGCAAAAAACAACTAGTCACCTGGGTTTTCATCTAGTACACTTTGTAATCTAAATTAGGCGGCCATTACTGGCAAATGTAAGAGTAGAGCTAAAACATTAGGTTGTTGTTCTCAAGTGGCAAGTTGCCTGTGGTATTTGGAATACGGTGGTCATGTGTCCGAGACATGCCAGCCAATGTCTTTTAGGAAGAGACTACTGATATTGTGAGTTCAAGGTCAACGTTTGTAGAAAAAGCCTTAAATCTGATGCAGATTCTCGGAGCAAAAATTAGAAGATCTAGTACCATAGTCAATCAAAAAGTTCATTTGTTGCAGTTATATTAATTGTTGCCCATTTATTATTTTTATACTGTTTACAAGCATAAAAAGACTTTTACTTTTTAATTTAAGTTTCAATTCGGTTTAGTGCAATGTTGCTGGCTTCTTAATCTTTAAGATCGCTGCATTGACAAAAAACGACGATTGTGGTGCACTAACGACTCAAATTCAAATTAATAACTACGAAGCAGATTCCGACGTAAAAGTTCACATTTGATTCTTTTTGTATGATTCCCCAAATTTTTGACTAATTAGAAATAGAGAACTAATAGTCATGTAATAGTCATGATAAGCATTTATTTCCTCAAATAATGCCCAGAAGTCAGAAATTGTTCGGGTGAGCCCTCGCTAAGTTATCAAAAGTTTTGAAAGGTTTTATATTTTGAGTTTTTTCCCGATTTTAAAAAATTAATTAATATTAGTAACAGAATGGGAATTAAATAGCCAGCTTACAAAACAGTTTATTAAAATCTACTTTAAAAAGCAATTTTAAAAAGTGATGAAAACCCATTTTAAAAAACGACTTTGAAAACCGATTGATTGATTGAAAAGTTTGACTTCAAAATTGATTTTACTAATCAATTTCAAAGAAAACACGATTGATCAAAAAATGATTTAATCCAATTAATAATAGGTAAATTAATAGGTAATTTAAGTGCAGATAATTTGATAGTTTTGGTTTTACACGTTTGTTTCTTTTTTGGGTTTTTCTGCTTAAGGTAATTTTACCAGAATTACATGGGTGGCGCCCGGCACTTTTAACGTCGTAAGCCTTTCACTTACATCTGTATAATCATCTCCGCGACACATTCTAGGACATTTGAACTAAGAGTTGGTTTCAAACTGCTTAACCTACAATTTACCATTTACGTTAATAAACAAAAAAGAACAACAGAGAAATTACTAAACTACCAGCCCGCTACAGTTTTTAATTTGAGCAAGCAGAATATTTGAAGTCATTAATCTATTTTTGATTAATCTTCTCCAAAACTTTTTATAATTTAGATTGTTTCAGATGTCGTAAGCCTGAAATTTTGTTTACATAGTTAAAATCATCGATTGAAGTTTAGGTACTAATTAACACCCTGTTTAACTTTCTATTGGGAGGTAAGTTTGATCATTTGGTATCATAAAGCGATATTTTGGAAATATTGCTTCACTGTGAGTAGGGGTAAAGTGCAAAGTACACTTCTACTGGCCTTTGTTCGTACAAGGTTTAAATTATTGTCAAAGTATATACGTTTTCTCAGTATTCTATTAACTTTTCAATGGTTGGATAATTCTTTTTATTTCCCATAAACATCAAATTAGCAATAGTAAAATAGTTACAAAGTGGCAACTCTGATCAAACTTGAACAGATTTGGACACTGCTTAATTTTAAAAAATCTAATAAAATTCAAAAATTCTTCACTGTTAAAACCTAGAACAAATGACAGTGAAATTTAAATTTACAAAAGTATTATGTGTAGTCTTGTAGTCCATGGTTTAACGAGCTTATCTCGCAATCGTAAGATCATATGATTAAAATCAGAGTACTAGACTGTTTTATAATCAAAATATAATTTTTCAATTTACGCTTATGTTTGCACTATGAGTTTTGATTATTGAGTTTTTGTAAATTGTTTATTTATATGTAGAAATGACCCTAATGAGATTCAATAAGAAACTTCTTATATAAATTAAGGTCTGCTTTAAATAACAGATGTGTGGTTAACGATTACAAAGTGTTTACTTTAAAACGCCTCGAGCTTTTTCATTGACCTTGGGCGTACAATTAATAATACCAATTATTATTTGTGGGTATAATAACCAATACTTATTTTAATGCTGCAATCCTCTTTTTCTGAGATTTTTGAAACAGTTTTATTATTGACTTAATTTATTTTATTAAGTTTAAACTAAGAACTTTAAATTAGTTTATAAAGTACTTTAGAAAATGTTCAATCGGTACAATTAAATCAAACCAATTAATTCACTGTTCGATAAATTTGCATAAACAAAAAAAATTCCTATAATTTTTAAATAAATATGCTTTGATTAAACTTCTAATCTAATATTTTAATTGCTGCCCTAATTTTGCAGTTACGAAAGTTAAATTGGTGCTTTTTTTCAATTTTGTTTCATTTAATTACGTTTCGGTATTTGCCTTCCCCAGTTGTTCAAAGTCTGAATGAAAGAACATTTACTAATCAAATAAAATAAAGACTTACAATTACCGATAATGGGAAGTTAATTCTGAATTTAGCAAAATTGTGTTGCTTTCTCTTTATAACTTAATAAATTTTAATATTTAACTTCTTTCATTTTGTTTTATATACTTTTTAAAGATTTTTAACAACCAATTTGATATCTTTTCGTTTTTCTTTTTGGTATTGTCCGATGTTCAATAAATTATTCAAAAGTATTTAATTTCCAAATAAAACGTAAAATTATATGTTTACAATACAAGTGTATAAGCGAGAAAATGTTAAACAAAACGACAAACTAATTTTTCACCAACTTAGAACATTTTTGTTGATTTTAGGGTCTTTTCTTAAATTAAATTAAAATGTTTGTTTTCTATTAATTTTTGAAAATATTTTATCTAAATTTGTAATTTTCTTAAAGTTTTAGTTTTAGAATCGGTTTTATGGGAGCCCCCGCCCTATTTGCGTTTAGAAAATGGGTAACATAACGGAGTTCTGATTACGCTTTGTTAAACCAGTTGGTATATTTACACATTAATTTTTCCCTACAGTTTAAGTTTAAATTTATAATTCACTACGCATTTTCAATGCTCTTTTAGACATTTATTTTATTTTGTCAACGTATTTTTTTATGTTGGTATACGTTACACACATTTATTAGTATTAGGACGATGTAGAGTTCTAAGCGAAACGGTACAAGTATGAGGTATGAGTAAGGTTCAAATACAAAATTGAGGTGTAACATGAATTTTGTTTTCCCGACGGTAAAACCACAAATTCCTATTTGATTTACGTTTATTCACGCATAGGTGGTGTTTCAATGCACTTTTTTCATTGTCAAATAGTGTAGGAATTTTCGGCAAGATAACGCTGTTTAAGCAAAATTTGTTAGAGAGTGTGTTGAGGGCACCTTCTACATATACAACTTGTGTCATCTGCAAACATAACCATATTTTTTATTAACAGTAGATGGTAAGTTAGTAAAAACATAATAAAAAGTAATGGACCCAAAGCGATCCTTGCGATATTCCTTTATATTACCCTCAAGACAGCGTTTGACGGTTCGAAGAATATTTTTTTTTTGTATAAAACGTTTAGTATGACTTCGACCATATATCCTTAAAGTTTTTGTAATTGAAAATAAATCAAATCTGCACAACAGTATCGTTGAGTCTATTTGTTTGAACTAAAATAGACAAATTTCACAATAGTTCTCAATTCACTAAGCTTTAAATGAAACACAGGTTTATAATTTCAAGTACGGAACTTACTTTAATTTACAAATTTAAAAGCGTTTTGTCCTTCTTAATTTTTAAACACTTCAAAACCAATCCGAAACTATTATCATTAAACAAAAGAAATATGCTATCTTGACAGAAACCCCAGCTACATGTTTTTGGGTTTTATCTTTATCAAACCTAACTGGAAAAATAGCACGTAGAGATAAACAAAAACTGCGCTATAATAATACCTGACAACAAAACCATTGAAGTTCTGCAATTACAGTGATTGTAATTAAAACATTTTCAACGAAAACAACCAACAAAAAACTGTCGATAAAATAATTTAGATCTTTGACAACTTATGATTAAATTTCTAACACATGAAAGCAAGATGAATAAAAAGAACCTTCAAATAAATTTCAGGCGTTAATTTTCGAACAGATTATAAATTTTCAGCAAATCCACAAAAAAAAATTATGCTTACCCCCACGATGGTGGTAACACTCTGAATTGGAGAACAAAATAAAATTGCTAGAAACCTTCAATATAAGCTTTTAACGAGTTTTGACATCATTGAATCGCATTTGTTCAATGAATTAATTTAAACTTCACTGCCTTATTGTGTCAGTGATTTTAACTTTTGGAGGAAATATAATTTTGCTGTCAATCGCAAAGTCGTTATCAAACAATCAAAATCAGTGTTAAAAAAAACACAATTAAATTAGTCAAATAAAGACAAACATCAAGTTGTAATGATCATGTTACAATATAATTCAACCTTTTGTATAAAGTATAAATTTGCTTGTTTTTATTAGTTACACCGATTAGAGTTTTCTCTGTTTTATCTCAAATCAGCACTATTCCGACCTGTTTAAATAAAGCCGACCAACCGCCTGAACATTGATTTTTTCTCTTGATATCCTGCTTAAATACTGATGACCACCGCCTGAACTTGATCTGAAATCAATACTTCATTAACCTGCTATAACTTTGTCTTATTTCGCACAAGTAATCCCCCGCAATTCAATTTGTTGCGGACGAAAGTGCAGTCTTCTTCTTCTGTTACGTCAACGGTCGTTCTGAATTCAGTAATTTAATTTACCGAGTTTGGGCTATAAACGTAATCCTTTATCTTACTAGTTTGTCTAACATCAACCAATTTGCGTTCGGCCGTTGCTTGCTTTTATACTAGACTCTGATTCTCAGTTGTAATCTCAACGATTATATATCTGCTTAGATAGCCGTCCCAGAGAAGCTTTCAATGCTTTAGAGCATATGCGGCCATCGTTACAAAACCATCCGCTCAAGCAGGACGTCCAGCACTGCGCTAAAAATAACCTACAAAAATAGAACCGTTTGCAAACTGGCAGACCATATATACAGTAATGTACAAACCTTCGGGTAAATTAATTTATAAGAACCAGGTCCACCAACAAGACGATTCACATAGGGGCTATTACCAAACTCACAACTTTGTTGCAAAAACCGCCATGGGTTATAAATATAAGCATATCTAAAAAGCAAGCTTAGGATGTCGCTTAGTTACAACGAACCCGATCTTTTCCAGTTTTAAAGAACGACCTACGATTAAACTGTTACTTAGTCTGCAAACACCAATATAAGAAATAAAAATAATACACTATTTATTTTTACAGAAACCCACAACGGTTTCAATTTCACATCTGGGTCGACCGCCATTGACAGCCGGCTGTGTCTCTTCTACCGCCGCCGTGGGACACTACGCTTACTGTGGGTTGCAGAAAACCTGCCAGCTGCAGACATTTTAACTATTTAGTTTTGTATTATATAATAACCCAAACGCATGAAATAATGTTGTAAATCTTATACTTGCACAAGTATTAAAAAACTGTTTCTGCAGGTTAAGGGTTTACAAAGCTTAAATATTGCTTAATGCTTTGTACAGTTAAATTGATATCATATGTATCAAATGGTAAAAAAAAAATTGACAAATAATGGATATGTAAAAAAAATAATTTTTAATAAGTCTTGCATGATTTTTATTAATTAAGCCTATAAAAATACACACACAGTTATAATTATTAGTTGTTTTCCTAGTTTTAACTACAAATGGTTGTTAGTTTGACACAACTATTTTTTTTATTTAATTAATTTAAACCCTAAAGATGCATTTGGTAAATTAAAATTAAATGTTAAAAACTTGAATAGATTACTGGCCTAATTATTGCAAGAAAAATGTTGGATTACGAAAGCTAAACTATTTAAACAAAACAATAAACAATTTTTAGAATAGGAGTTGCAATTACAAAATTATTTTTGTTAATGCCGAAAACAGCAATAGTAGCTGTACGTACAATGTTATTTGTTACAGGACGTATTAACGCAACTAAGAATGACGCCAATTTTTTTCTTGAATTTTTTAGGACTTAGTTTGAGTTTGAAGTAAAGATGAAGGTAATCTTTATCTTTGAACAGTTGCTGAATAAGATGCAGTTGCAGTTCCATAAGTTACTATACTGAATATATATCAGGCGAATAGGGTTACTTTGATAAATTAAATTATTGATAAATGTTTATAATTAATGAGCTATTTTTTTTTTTTTTTTAATTAAACTATTTTAATTCGAAACCATGATATTTTGATACAGTTTCAAAGAGTAAAATCCTAACTTTTATCTCTACTAACAGATAACAAAGTGTCACTTTTCGTAAATTATTTTTTTTTCCTCGGGAAAAAAGTCGAGTACTATTTTTAACACCAAATTTCCCTCAATAATTTTCTAATTCTATTGTAATATGATTTTTCAATATTAAATCGTCATTTATTTCGTCACAGAAAAGAATAGTGTATTATATACACGAATTATCCGCACCGCGTCGGGAGACAACACACCTCAAGCTAAAATCTAGTACTTTTATTTTTTAGAAGTAATAGGAATAGGTTTTATTACCAAGTGAATTTAAATTTGAAGGTCTAGTGGAACCCACTTTCCCTAAAAAACACGGTAACTTGTTGCCTTTTGAATTGAAAAATTTGAAAACCAATTTTTATTTAAAATCCTTTTCAACTGAACACGTAAAACAAGTAGATACAAAAACCAATAATTTTGCGTTTCTGAACTCTAGTGGTATTTCTCCCAGTATGTTCTACTTTATTCCTAACGAAGTTATTAAATGACAAACAAATGTCAACATTATTATTTGCAAGTTAAAAATAAAGTGCAAGCATAATTTGTAAAATAATTGTTTCTTATTTATCTAACACCGACCAAACCAAACTGTTTTAACAAATAACGCTTCGCATGTATTTTAGTAAATTATTAAAAAAAACATTGTCATTAAAATCCAAGATATGTATCATCAATGGTATTATTCATAAATGAAAAATTCGTCACTTTTAATTACTAGTTAATACGTTTACTAAATATTTAAAAACGTTGCAACATTGTATTGACAAAAGTAAATTTTACGGATTGTATGTTGCGCCATTTTTACAACGGTGGAATAAATTGAACTATTCTGTTTCAAGAATCGTACACATTATAACTTAGCGCTTCAGTACAGGTGAAAAAGTAAACAAAACGCAACCCAACATGCATATGTGAATTGCATCCGTGATACAAGCAAATACAAGCGGTTGACTATCTTTACCAATATTTCAATCAACGCTATAATACAATGTGGGCATTTCCCACTTACAATGCAAGCTCTACAACGAAAATTTTAATACTTTATGTTACAAATCTCCTCTTTGGATTCGTCACGTCCCGGTCAGAATCCAACAGAAGTAAAGATGAGGTTGGATTTGAGGTAATTGGTCGTTTGCGTTTTAATCGGCAAAATTGGCGACGCTATCTCTTCTGCGGTTTTTCTCTCGACTCGATTTGTTTTAGGATGATACAGTGGCACTAAATTTTGCGTATAACCTAAAACATGTAGCTACGCTGCATTATTTCAGCAACGAATTGCGTGCCATTGTCGCTAATAACACGTCGCAAAGTTTTTGTACCGGAGTATCACTTCGTCAATAAGCACGCGCGCACAAGCTTCTGCAGAAGCTGCCGTAAGATCGAATATTTCCACCTACCTTGTGGTGGTGTCTTCAATGATAAAAATCCATTTTTCGCCGCTGTTCGTCTCTGATAACGAGCCAAATAAATCAACCGCTAACACTTCAAATCGTTGCGATGTAACTAGAGTCTGCAGGAGACCAGCGGGTTTAAAATTGTTCGGTTTATACTTTTTGGCACTTCACACACTTTTTAATGTAATTAGTAACATCTCTTCTCATGCTGGACCAGTAGTAGCAAAGAGAAATGCAGTTAAGAGTTTTGTCAACTCCAAAATGACCTGCAATAGGTGAATCGTGACACTCATACAACACGTCAGGACCATTTGATTTTGAAACGACCAACTGAGCATCTTCAGTTTCTACATCAGGAAAATATCGATATAAGATTCCGTTAATCATAAGGATAAATAAATATTTGAAATAAATCTGATCCTTTTGATGTTCGAAGCAGTCAATAATCCTTTTAACGTCAGGATTTTTTAACTGTTTTGTTACGAATAATTACAGAGCAAATGCCACATTCTTTCGTATTTTTGTCTGTGCAAGTAGGTCTAGACAGGATATCCACTATGACATTACACCTTCCAGGTGTATATTAAATCACATATCGTAGGACTGTAAAAACAACGCCCATAATCGTCCACTTGGTGATTTTAACTTGATTAGCCATTTTAATGCTTGATGATCCGTTGTCACACGAACCGAACTGACGCAATCGGGCAAACACCATTTATAAATCTTCTAAGTATTTTTTCAAAACTAGGAGATAAAATAATTAGATCGTCTAAGTATAGTATTAGTAACGTCACTACCAGTAAACCAGCGCAAAATTTGTCCATAAACCGTTGAAACGTAGCGGGCGCGTTACACAATCGAACGGCATTTTCTTGAAGCGGAACATTCCAAACGGCGTAACGAACGCAGTTGTGTTGCGATCAGATTTCTTTAGTGCTATTTGCCAGTAACCACACTTTAAATCTAAAGTAGATATAAATGGCGTTGGTCCGTTCTATGCAATAAGTCATCGATTCTTGGGATAGGATAACGATCGGCTTGGGTTACGCGATTAAGTTCACGATACTCTTGCACATAGTCCTCCACCAACTCCCCGGCCTCTCTTTTGTCTCTCTCTCTCTCTCCTTTTTTTTTTTTTTTTTTTTTTTTCTCTTTCTTTTTTTCCATTTTCTTTTTCCCCAAACACCTCACGCTTTTGTTTTCCCCTAATTTTTTTTCCTTTTTTCAATTTATTACTTTTTCCCTTTTTGTAGTAATTTCCAAACTTTTTTTTAAAATCTTCTCCTTTATTTCAATTTATTTCTTTAAAAAAACCTTCTTTTCTTTATTTAGTTTTTTTTTATACCTTCAACAAAAAACAAAAATCACACAATCCACCCAAAAACAATATCCAAACCTTTAAAAAAACACCCAAAACTCAACACCAAAAACAACACACCCCCAAAAAAAAAACAACAAATCACCCCAAAACAAAAAAAAAAAATCAAAAAAAAAAAAAAATTATTAAAACTTTTTCCCCCCCCCCTCTTTTTTTTTCCCCCTTTTCTCTTTTCCCCCCACCCTTATAACTTTTTCTCTTTTTTTTTATTATACTTGTACTTCCCCAAACCCCTCTTTCATAATATCCCCAAAAAAATTTATTTCAATTTTTTTTTTTTCTTTTTTTTTTTTTTTTTCGCACAATTTTTCTTCTTTCTTTCCCCTTATTTTAAAACACTTCTTTTTTTTCTTTCTCGCTTTATATTTTGTTGAGATTTATATGTTTTTTTTTTTTTTTTGTTTTTTTCCTTTTTCCTTTCTTTTTCCTTTTTTTAACTTTTTTTCTCCAAAAATTTTAAAAATATATTTTTTAAAAAAAGTTTTTTTTCTTTTTTTTTTTTTTTTTTTTCTCCCCAGAACTCTATTTAAATATGCTACATTCTCTCTTGTTTTTTCTATTATAATTTTTAAAAAATCTAAACACTCTCCCCTTGTATTTTCCCGCATACACGACACACAGGATATTTAAGGAATCTACGCGGCCAAAAGTCAATCTAACTAATTTGGAAAAACCCAACTAAAATCAAGTACCTGAGTTAGGGGAGATTCCAGTGAACAATATGCAGCACCTCCCACCCTACTCACTCGCATGCCGCCTGCTCTGTCGGCGTCATTTGCAATTCGATCATAGAAATCTAGCATACGTATTTTTTCTGAGTGATTTTGTGAAAACGCTTTTATAGTGAATAATTATTTTTTTTACCTCAATCTTGTTCGAAAAAGTGATGGATTCTGATTCTACAGGTAATTAACCTATTTTATTGTAATATATTTTTTTCATTTTATTCTATAAATGTATACTTTTGACGTTTTAAAAGTAATATTTTTAAAAGACTGATTTTCCAACGAAGTGCATACTTATCAAGCCATAAGTTATAGTATCGGGGTAGATCCGGCATTCCTTTTATTAATATTACAACTTCGAGTTTTGAGTAGTACGGAATCAAATAATTAACCTGCGAAAATCAGCGATTTGGAAAATCTCAGTACTTTTACTTTTTTCCCACGAAAAATTCTGAATATGTGAATGAAGTTTAATGAATTTGAAAGCAACATTTTGCATGTTTCAGGCGGATTGGGTACTTCGGGAGTACGGATAGTGACCCGCAGACATCTATTCGACCTTCTGAGGAAGGAAAGTAAACCAACTTTTGACGAAAAACTGGATTTTTTAAAAGACCAACTGTTGTCGCTTGAGGATTTCACTGAAGAACAATCGAAAAAGTTTAAATTCAGTTTCGCACATTTTAAATCAGAAATGAAACAGAGATGGACAAAAGCCCATCGTAAGGAAGAGATTTTTTTGGAAAATAATCACCTGTGGTTAGAAGGAATATTTGAAATTCCCGTGGCTTTGCAAAATTGGCCAGGTCGACCTCAAAAACCGTTTGGAGAGTCCAGTGAAAGGAGTAAAAGGAGGAAAACAGAGGAGCCTCGCTCTACTTTTGAAGCCGGAGTTATTGTTCACGCAGCACAAGTTGAGTTGGGTAAATCTGGAAAACGGGATGATTCCGCATTACTAAAAGATATGACGAGCACCCCAACACGTGCAACAAAATATAGAAGAGCATATGCAACTTCCAAAAGTGAAGACTCTTCGATTCTGACGCCAATACAAGTATTGAAAATGTTTATAGATGCTGATTTAACACGTAGACAATATGAAATAATTCGAAATACTAATAAGAAGTTCTTCCCGTGTTATAGTCTAATACAGCAGGTAAAAAAAGAGTGTTATCCACCCCCAGAAGCGTGCACAGTGACGAGTACCTGCGCTGAAAGCCAATTGCAACCTTTGGTCGATATTACCGTGAAACGTTTATCAGAATTCCTGGAAGAGGTCATATCAACAGTAGAAGAACGAGAAAGAGATACAATAAAAATTATATGTAAATGGGGATGCGATGGATCGCAGCAATCACAGTTCAAGCAAAAATTTGACAACGAAGATGATTCAGATGCAAATATTTTTCAAAGCTGCTTTGTACTTGTGCGATTAGTTTACGGAAAAGAAACTGAAAAAGTATTGTGGGAAAATCCTACACCCTCTTCTCCACGATTCTGCCGACCAATTAGATTCCGTTTCGTGAAAGAAACTACTGACATCACAAATGAAGAAATTAAATACATCCAAAATTGTATAAAATTTCTAACCGCAACTGAAGTTGATATTGGCGGAAAAAATTTTTCGTCAAACATTACTTTATATTGACAATGGTGGACGGAAAGGTCTGCAACGTAGCAACTGGCACAACATCAACAAATCGTTGCTACATCTGTGGTGCGACTTCAAAAGACTTCAATCAACTGGAAAATAAATCTTGAGCAAAGGTTGTCGATTTTCATAGGTGCTTTCTCTTGGTCATGCCCCTAAAGAAATATAGGGAAAGGAAAACTGTAGAGGACAAACAAGTGGAAAAACAGAGGAAAATGGAAATACAAGCCAGATTTCGCAAAGAAACTGGTTTGTTAGTGGATATGCCAAAAAGAAATTTTGGCAATACGAATGATGGCAACACGAGTAGGAGATTTTTTGAGTATTCGAAATTAGGTTCAGATATTACAGGCATCAGTTACGACTTCATTTATAGGTTGAAAGTAATACTGGAAACCATTTCAAGCGGATACACAATAGATGTGGATGCGGTGTGTTATATTTCGAATTGTACCCTTGGCATCCGATGACACCGACTATGCATAAAATATTGATTCACGGAGCAATCATAATAAATCACGCATTGCTACCTATCGGTCAGCTTTCTGAGGAGGCAGCAGAAGCGCGTAACAAATATTTTAGGACATATCGGCAAGATTTTTCAAGGAAATTTTCAAGGGAATCATGTAACAGAGATATTTTCAACCGACTCCTCTTGAGCTCAGATCCGCTGCTCAGTAGTATGAGGACTTTAGGAAAAAGAAAATTTGCTTCGTTTCTTCCTGAAACCATCGATATGCTTCTGCCAGCACAACCAAACTCAATGGTTATACCATGTGAAAGTGAATCGGAACTTAATGATTAGTTTGTACTTATTTTTGCTTTCTAAACCATATTTTCATTAAATAAATACATATGTTTTAGAAAACTATTGTTGTTGTATCATTTATGTCATTTAGAACCAATCTAACCAAAAAATTATTTTGGCCGTTCAGATTGCTCAAATACCCCTATGTGCGAAAGTTCAAAAGTCCGTAAATCAAATTAATCTAACCCTTAAGGTTTTGTTTTTGGTGGGAGGTGTAGTTTAATTTTTTTGTTTTTTTTTTTTATTTTTTTATGTTTGTTGTTTTTTTTTTTGTTTGGGAGGGAAGAAAAAAATCGAAATTTGTTATTGTGTTTTAATTTTTTTAAAAAAGTGGGGTTTAGTTTTGAGAGGGTTGTTTTAATTTTTTTCTCTTTTTCACCATGTCGCAGCATCACCATCAAGTAACCTTAATAGGGCGTTTGGATCTGAAACCTCGGCACATTTTTTACAGATAATAACTGCGTCTATAAATGGTTTGACATTCTCTTTGCTGTTTCCTGAGAACCGTGATTTGCAGCCTACAAAATTACCATCAAGAGTAGGCTCATTTTGGGTAGCATTTATTCTTAGGCCAACAAGCAATTGTTGCAACATTTCTTGTGTCATGACAATATTAGTGGCAATGTTAGGCAATGTAGAATTTGTATCAAATGCTAAACACTCACGTTTTGTTGATCGCAAATTGCAATGGTGCGATGTGACAGTTTATTGGCACCACCAACACTATTCTCTACATGCATGAACTTCGTGAAAAATAAATGTAAGCAGACGTTCTACAGCTACTACTAACACCAACTGTAGAACGCGGCGAAACACCGAAAACACTAATTATTGAATCAAAACTCGATTGCAGCAAATTGCTGAATTAACGCTTTCAAAAATGGCGAAAAGTATAGACCAACTTTACGAAGTTGAAAATTGCATCAGCGACTACCGAAATCTTCTTTTTGGGCCCACGTTGGGACGCCACTTTATTGCAAACTGCGGGTAATGCTGATAAAGAGCAATAAATTGCGATAATCGAATTATTTATTGTAAAAAACAAAACTGCCGTACTCGGCGATTAAATGCAATTAAAACTGATAACAATACAACTATAATACCCAATGTGGCATTTCTCACTTACAATACAAGCTCTACAACAACAATTTTATTTAATCGAAGAGATATAAAAAATAATTTTTTATTTTTACGTTGCTGTACGGAGAAAAATGCTTAAAAAAATATACAGGGTGGCATTTTAAAAAAAGTGGCCTATCAAAACTTTGACTTCCGTTACTATAATTCTGACTTACATATAGCTCATCTAATGTGGTTTAATACGCCCTTTACAATTATACATAGTTTATAGTATTTTTTTTATAATAAAAGATAAAAAGTCACGAACACCGAACTGACTCATCCGGTATAACAAAATTGTACAATAGCGGAGAGTATCAAATCATTGGTCAATCTTAAGATTACTTAAATATGCGCGTAATATATATTTCGGGTGACAACTTTTATGACATTTTTTATATTACATTGAAAAGTCTCCTGTCAGTAAGTGAAAAAACGTTAATTACGTTTAGTATTGTTATGACAATCAATCCGCAATGCGCTGGCAAACTAATTTAAACCGTAACAAAAAAATTAGGTTAGGTTTAAAAAATTTAACAAAAAAGTGTAATCACTGACACCTCTATTGAAATTGCTGGATGTGATCGTTATTTATAACCACAAAGTACGTTATTTTTGACGTTATTTTAAGTGACTCAAAATCTCTCTAATATTCTCAATGTGCAACGTTATTTTAGAGAAATAATTTTTTTACATTTTAATTAATTTATTACAATTAAAAAGATATTTTACTTACCACTTAGTATTCAACTTCTAGGACGCTGTAAATCATATTCCTGAAACAAAATACATATATAATACTACAGTTTTTACTATATTTAATTATTTCTGATTAATTTGTCACGTTATTTTATTAAGTAATGTTTACAACCTTTTGTATATGATTCATAGTGGTGTTAACAGGTATATCGGCTATTTATTTCAATTAACAATAAATTTACAAACAAAATTTGTTTTAATTTAATCATAATAATAACTAATAATTAATTAAAGCCTCAAGAAGCTCTCACTAATTAAAGAGCGAAACGTAGCCTAAAATTAAACTGCTTGATTTGGGACGGTATTATTTTGCATATAAACGAAACTTTCGCATTAAACATTGATTTGTTGACCAATTTCTCCCTACAGTATATACAGCCGTGTTTACACTCATGCGTTGAAGACGAATTTTTTGTGATGTAAATTTTTTTTATTTATTTGAGATTGCCAGTTTCCCAAAAATTACTCTTGATTTGCCGAAAAGAAATATACATTCATTTCCATTAGTTGACTGGTAAAAGGTGGACGTAAAACATCGTCTAAAAATTCAAACAGTAAGACATGTGCTGTGGAGTATAACTTGAAGCAACATCATCCCACAAATTAAGGGATATCTTTTACTTACTGTTCATGTGTAAGTACCATTTTACTTTTAATAAAATATTTGCTATCACGGGTTCTATCAATTCACTTTTTTTCTTTTTAACTTCTCCTGCTGGTCTCTTCAGATGTACTCCGTTTTCTACTAAGGATTAATTAATCAATGGATCATTAATTATGGATATGCTGGCAAGGATAATAATCCAAAAATTATAAAATAACAAAGTTGGGTCTGGTATCTTTACTAGCGTTGGAATTTGAATCTACCTTGGAATCTTTTTCTGGTCAAGGACACCACCCAAGATAAGCCTGTTATTTGGTTTTTTGTAAGCAGCCTAGGAACTGTTATCAACGGAGTCTATTTTGATTTTTCCTTTTCTTTATTGGATAATAAAATACTAGAATTGGATACAAAGCTGACACATCTGCCTATTAACTGTCTAACACCGAAGACTTCCTATTTATACAAGCTGAGTTAATTCTTATATGCATGTCATTCATAAATTTTGTCGCGTTCTACGTATACGTACCGCATCCGTAAGTTTAACAACATACCTTTTTGGCGCTGTATAGACAATTTGTAAACTAGAAAGATCTGTCTAAGCACCTGATTAATTTTGTGCGCTTTTAAACTATTTAAATAATTGGCTAAGGTCCGGTACTCTCCGTAATTGTTGTCAAGTATCTTCAGAACAATATTTGCCACGAGAACTCGGCGCCAAATCGCTTGCATGGAATAATCGGTACTACGACTGCCAAAATTTCGTAATACGTTAACCTATTTGGGGCGTTTGAACCTCGAATTATCACTCGTGTCTTAACTTGCTCTCGTGTCTTAACTTGCTCTAGTGAGTCATTATTATTTTATAACTATATTTTGTTATTAACTCGAAATGATATTATTTATTAGTGTGTCTATGTATTTCTATGTGTGTTGATTAAAGTCTAGTCACTGCAATAATATACATATTTCTATCAACGTACGGTTTATTTTTGTGCCTACAATTCTTAGTGGCTCTAGAATATCTTTTATACGCAATCCTAGGTGGCGCTTTATCAATTCTGTGTGCAGTGTAGAAGCCTTTATTTCGAACGATTCTCAATAAGCCCACGACCACTTCCAACTAAAAGGAGCTGCCGGCAACGTTTTCTAGCACTACTTAATTTTTGAGTTTGTTTACAAATAAACCGTAACAAATTTAACCCAAAAATCCTTTTCTATAAAGACAATAAGAATTAAAAGACCAACGGCCTTCTTGTAGAGTTGTATATCGCAATTAAGTATACACCTCTGATGAACTCATAATAAGACTGTAAATATTTGGCTTGTTGTAGACACGTGTGTTAAGCATTTAAAGTTATAGACTTTGATAACAGTAATGCACACAAACATTTACTGTCGTTACAGTTAACTGTTGGCATTTCTTATTTTCATTCTGTTTGAGCTGGACTGATCAACAACTTCTTCCGAAACATTGATTATTGGCTATTGAGATATTGCTTTTGTGACCAGAATACCAAAACAATTTTTTTTTAGTTTTTTTCTATAATCTGGACATAGAGCCAGACAATTTAAATTTGTTAAAAACTCCCGAAACCTTATAAACAGCTCTACTTTTTATACAGCTAATTTTTCTTAACAAAACCAGAACCACAAAGGAAACCAAATTTTCGGTGAAAAAAAATAAATAATTTAAGTTTTTAATAATTTTTCCTATTATATCAGGTATAAAATGGAACGAAGTTTTGATCAGTATTAAGCACCTAACAACCTATAAAAGGTACTACAACTTCAATAACTAGGAGATGATTAATTTACCCTCCGAGCCTGGCATCAATTAGTTACGAGATTGCTTAGCCTTAAGATAGCTTAGTCCCAAAGATTGTTTATCCCCGGGATAAATTGCTTAACCCTGAGATCACGTATCCTTAAGGTTGTTTGACCCCGAGATCGTTTAGCCCCAGATCGCTGAACCTTGATATCACTTTTCCTTGGGGTTGCTCCGAGATCGTTTAGCCTTAAAATTGCTTAGCCCTGGTATTGTTTAAATCTAGCCTCAAAGTCGGTTAGCCTCGATATACTTTATCCCCGACGCCACATTACCCCCAATACTGTGCCAGGAGAATTGTAGACTAACAGTTGACTGACGAAAATTTGTACGAAATATTTTGTACGGCGAACGTTTATATAAATTGAAATTTGTACGACATATACAGGCTGTCTCAAATTTGATGTTACCATAGCAACTACAAAAAAATGTTCTAGGCAAAAATTGATTAAACCTGTTAACATATTCGGTAAAAGTGGTCACAAAAGTCAAGGTGAACTAAGTTTTTTTTTTAAATAAAACACTCTGTATTTAGTTGGATATTTAGTTTGTATGGTTAATTGTACACAAGCTTTATTAGACATCTATACTGAACAGTTTTTGAGATATTGGCATATTTAAAAAAAATACAATACAATTATTTAAACTATTTGTTATACAATGTTTTCAAATTATCTTTATAGATGCATCTAATTCAAATAAATGTATGCAGGATTTGCTAGGCACCACTTAGTTAGCGTTTTTTATCTCTCTCATTTCACAAACCTTTTCCTTTTTTTGATGTGTTGAGTACTGGGCCGTTTTATGGTTATGTCTTTAGGATAAGAAGTAGCACATTTGTTTACAGTAACAAAGAGCCTTAAAACGTACAAAAGGACTTTTGTTACTGGTTGTCATTAGAATACAATTATCAGCTTTTACTAAATTATCTGAATTATTTCTTAATAAACGAAAATTAGACAGACCCTAGAGACCATAATCAAAAGCATACTGACAAATTTAATTACAAGCCAAAACTCAATTAAAGATGTAATTTATTTATTATACTTTTTGAACTCACTACCTCGAAAACAACGTCTGACGCACTGTGTAGTCAACCAGGAATGCGTGTTTCCCGGTTTAGTCGACCGGGAAACACACAGTGGTGCCGCGATTATTTCATAATAAGATGTCTATAATTCATTCGTATATTGTGTTAGCTAACATAGCATATCGTTTTATATGTTTCTTATTAAGTAACTGAAAGGATAACATCAACAACAAATTTCGTTTTATTGTACGATCGCACACTTTTGCAACCAACTTAACGTAAATGTCAAATGAAGTATTCCCTTATTATAGTTCATCTCGTGAAAGAAAATTGGTCTGATAATTTGATGTTTGAAAATTGTTATCGGTGCACCTGTAAAGTGGTTTCGACATAATTGTGTGGATTTTGTGTAGACCATGTCCAATAGTCGCAGAGCAAATATAACCTCAATAACAAAATCGAGCCAGAAAAGGAGACTGTCTGTTCCGTTTCAAAACAGATTAAACATATTTTATTTGACTTTAAATAAAGTAAGTGACATTTAGAATTAAATTAATCTATACAGTATCTTAAACAAACAACTTAAACAGTGTTACTGATATATATTTTTATCGTACAGTTGGTGCAATTTGAAATTATTATTCCAGAAGTTCCTGGAGGGTGAGCATCATATAACGACTGTGCCACATTTACAGTACGAATTATATGAGATGGTCCCAGTGCTAGCTCCATTAAACGATCGGCAATACTAATTTTACTTTGAATGGAGTCATCAACGTAACTTTCAGCCACGCTTCAAGATTTCCATCCTCCAAATTTTTTTAAGTGTTAGCAGATTTCCACCTTTATCAGCCAACAGAGTTGCTGCACTTCTTCGAAAACAGTGGCCAGTGTAGTCTTTTGGATTCTCTAACTGAAGGAATTCGGCTACTTGGCTAGGAATTCTACCAATTGTATTAAGCCCTACTGGTGAATTAATACATTTGCCGTTTCTGTAAGTGCAAATAAAACGTTTCTTTGCCTCTGGTCTTACATTGCTATATTTTAGCAGCAAGTTTATCTATTCGGGTTTAGTTACTGCAAAACGTCGAGAAACATTTGTTTTTGTTTCTGGTACATTGACAAGAATAACTTCAGATTTGAACTCGATATCATTAATTGACATTTTGCACAACTCTTCATGACGACATGCACCGGAAATACCCATTATTACTACTACCTATAAAATGAATTAGATACTTAGTTTATATGTATTTATAAAATATGTTGCTTATTACACACCTTCATTAATAGAAATGAATTGTCTGGGGTCTCACCAATGAACTTATCAATTTCGTTATCGTTTAAAACTTTGGATTTTTCGTTTTAAATTGTACGTTTCCTTCTTTAAAAAGGCCACAAGTTTTGTAAATTTGAAATGTCAACGTTATTGTGTATTATCAAACAGGACTTTAACATAGAATAATGCGACCAAAGAGACTTTTTACTGGAAAACGTTTGAAAATATCCCAGTAAACAATTTTTAGTGTATTTACTAATTTTATGTAATTTGCACCAGTCCAGAAACTTTGAATACACTAATTCATACCGTTTTTTGACTTATCCGGAAATAAGTTTTTGATCGCCTTTTTGGCCGTTTCTTTTATTTCTGGTGGTGTAAATTCAATTTCCGAATCAGAAGACATAATTAATATTTTAATTGTAAAATAATTGTAACACAATAAACTGTCAAAATTGCAATTGTTTACCTACGGTTCCTTTGATCATTTTTTTTTAAATAAAACTTCAATGAGAGTTAGAAATTTATTTGAGAATTATTGTTTTATGTTCGTGAAGCATAACGATGGCCTAGAATCAATACCTCGTAAGTACACTTTTTTTGAATTTTAAGGTTTTAGCGCCACTGCATTGTTGTAAGTCGTTTCTACATCCTGGCAATAGCTCTTACCTGCCAGACCAATAAAATGCTTCAATTTGTCACGTGCCAATACCTCGCGTGCAAATGTTAAATGCAATTGCTCGTAAGCGCCAGATTGCTAATGGCCGTTTCTGTCACCCAGTGTTTTGTGGTGTTGTTTGTGAAGTGTTTATTATACAGGTAAGTTTATTAGATTACTACCAGCTAATTGCAATTGTTGTTACCTTAGAATGTTTGTTTAGTAAAGAAATTTGAGAAAGATAGTGATTTACTTCTAATTATATCAATTTATTTATGACTTGTACATAAGAGATATTGGTTTAATGAATAATTTGAGTACTTACGTGGTATTAGCAATTATTTATTAGGTTAGATTTTTGTTTATTATTAATACCTATAACTAAAACCAAATGAAAACTAAAATTATTAACCTACTCGTCATATTATGGTATTTGCCAGAAATTTAATTCATTATATTATTACAGAATGAACAGTCGCGCAAGTCGAATGGTATTAATGGCTCTCGAGTCAATAAAAAATCACCATCCCCATCGAAAACATCAAAAGCATAGAAAAATACTCCGTTTCTAACTTGCCAATCCAATTTGATGATGGATTTATTTTAGAAAATTGTGAAAATAATTTGGAGTTCGAAGGAATGCAGGTTCCTGAAGTTATGACAGCACAAAGTGTTGACATTTTCGAAACCAATCTCTGTTCTGAAGACACTAACGAAGTAAAGAATGGTAAGAATCATCTTCTTCCACATCAGAAGAAGAAGCGGAAGAAAATGCGCCGAAAGAAGCAGAAGATGATCCGGTAGTAAATGCGGAAGTGGAAGGTTCCCAAAATCTAAAAGAAAACGATCACGCAAGCGTTTTGTAAATAGGTCCCAATGGAAGCGCAATAATAATAAATACAAACGGATGAATGGGCAGGCTTATATAGGGTATACGAGATCAAAGGAAAAAGTATGGAAAAACGATACACAGAGAGAAGCAAAGACTATGGGCAAAAGGTGCAAAGGAAAACACGCCAAAATTTATGAATGTAGCAAGCTTACTGATGACGTCAGAAGCATAATATTTTCAAAATTTTGGAGTGAAATGACCTGGGAACAGAAGAAAATCTTTGTTGTGAATCATGTGGATATTTCGAAACCAACTCGCCGAAGCACGGAAAATCAAGAAACCCAAAAGAGCTCAACATTTAAATATTTCTTGAAAGATGCAACCACCAAAATGAGGGTATGTAAAGCATGTTTCTCAGTACCCTTAGTCTAGGCGAATGGTCAGTTCGGTCATGGTGCCAAAATAGTACTTGTGGTACTTTACCATCAGTTGATGTTGTGAATGCGCGTAGATCTTCTAATCGCGAAGCTAACGGCACAATATTAAAAAACGTCGAACAACGGAAATTTCTTGAAACATGGCTAGATAACTTGCCAAAACTACCGTCCCATTACGCAAGGCGAGATACTAATAAACAATACATTGAAGACAGTTTCATAAAAAGTAAATCCGAGCTTTACAAAAGGTACACAACTGATTGCACCAACATCAAGGCACTAAGTTCTTTTACATTTGACGAAATTTTCGATAGAAAAAACTTAGCGATTTTCCAGCCTAAGAAAGACCAGTGCGACGTGTGCTGCGCCTACAAAGCAGGTAATTTTGAAACCGTCACAGAGGAGGATTATCAATGTCACATTGCAAATAAAGATCGAGCTAGAATCGAAAAACAAACTGATAAAAAAGCTAGCATTTTAGGCAATTGCAACATGGTAACCATGGACTTACAGGCTGTTCAATTATGCCCTAGGTTATACGCCTCAAAATTATATTTTAAAATGAAATTAAGGGTTCATAACTTTACTGTATACAATGTTGCTACGCATCAGAGCACTAATTTCTGGTGGCATGAAGGAGAAGGAGGCGTGACTGCAACGCATTTTGCAAGCTGCATTATTGACTATTTATACACACATTTCCAAAATAGTGACAAGCCCATTATTCTATACTCAGATGGATGTGGGTATCAGAACAGATGCACTGTTGTATCGAATGCTTTGCTGACTTTTGCTGTAAAAGAGCGGAAAACGATTGAGCAGAAGTATATTTGCAAGGGACATACACAGATGGAGTGTGATACGGTACACAGCCTGATTGAGAGACGTTTGGATAGAAGAGACATTAATTTACCTGCAGAATTTATTTCAGTTACAAAACGAGCAAGAGAGAAGTCATTTCCTCTAGATGCTAAGTATTTAACAAATGATTTCTTCAAAAACTATGCCTCTCCAAACTTTCAATGGTATAACTCCTTAAGACCACCAGGAACCTTCTACGTTACAGATATAACATGCCTTAAATACACCCCCGAGGGGATTATATATTACAAGACTGATTTCGACTCAGAATACCTGCCACTAAGAAAAGGTAAAACATTACCAAACGTTATACCTACATACCCGCAATTATACCGCACCAAACCCAAAATTTCTTTAGAAAAATATGAACATTTAATGGAAATAAGCCAGATAATGGAACCGGACTACGTTAATTTTTACAAGAATTTGCCGCATGAAACTTCAAAAAGAAAGAAGGCAAACCGATCAAGACTAACAATAAGTAATACTTGCAGTACTTTGATCGAATGATCAATTTAACTGAATAATTTTTTGTTTCATTTTTAAGTAACATGTAATATTTTTTTGATTTCTTTAATAATTAATAAAATTTAAAATAAAGATAAGGAATTTCTAGCCAGCAATACCACTTACTTGTCAAACACTATAAGTGAAATACCTCGTAAGTGCTTGCATTTTTTTGAGAGCATATAAATTGTAATTTTTCTTTAGAATTATATTTATTTCACAATAATAAAATCACAATTGCAATTGTAGAAGTGTAGATTATTAATTATGACAAATGGAAGGTTTTTGTTCATACTGAAAACTTTGAAGTTTTCACTTACGAGGTATTGATTCTAGGCCATCGATAAGTTCTAAATATGATAAAAAACACATCAGCTTCAACAAGGACTTGACTCAGTCTTATTCATTTTAATAATTAGCTACTTTTGTGTGGCTTAATAAGTAAAAAATTGATACATTTTACTTACAGAATTAATTTGATTAAAGAGAAAATCTAAATTACGATTATAATTAAAATTTTTTATTTAATTTTGTAGTTTGTAGTGTTTATATGTTATGTTCAATCCTTATGATTTTGTATACATGTATTATGTAATAAATTTTGTTTATAGTATTCATATTTATTAAAAATTTCTTTTGTAAACTTATATACATATATATATATATATATATATATATATACATATATATATAAACAATAAGTTTTTCGACATCTAGTGTCGACTCGTGAAAGCGTTCACGTACGTAAATGTTAGCAACTTTGCCGACAGGTATGTAAAGCAGTTACATAGTCGATTCTTCAATAAGTATAGCCAACCCTAACAGTTGGCAAGTATAAAAATTTTGAATCGCCTGCAGTAAAGTAAGCAAGTGGTTGTACAATAGCAAACAAACACTGAGAATCACCCGACAGCTGTTTCGTCTTTTTTGGGACTCATCGGGAGTGAGTTTAAATATTGTAATCCCTCCAGTAGGGCATATAGTCGACAGCACGCGTTTGTACAATATTGAACTTACACTCGAGTTCTCTCACTCCCGATGAGTCCCAAAGGACGAAACAGCTGTCGGTATTCTCAGTGTTTGTTTGCTATTGTACAACCTCTTGCGTACTTAAGATGCGATTCAAAATTTTAATGCTTGCCAACTGTTAGATGTTGGCTATAATTATTGAAGAATCGACTATGTAACTGCCTTACATAGTCGGCAAAAGTTACTAATATATATATATATATATATATATATATATATATATATATATATATATATATATAATCATTTGCCTCATTTATCCTAAGGTGTAAAACACATTTCATTCTCTAATAATACATTTCATTAAAAAAACACTCATGCATTTCATAAACTATAGATAAATTTTTTCCACTCCTTCTTGCTTTTCGCCATTGTTGATGCTTGAACCATGGTGAGTCCTCTATCTTTAATTATCCTTGTTATAGTTTGGTTCCATGTTGTTTTTGGTCGTCCTCTATTTTGTTTTTTTACAGTTTTGGCCTCTCATATTCTTTTGACTGGTCTATTATCTTCCATCCTTTTTAAGGTGCACATACCATCTTAACTGGCATTCCTCAATCCGCTTTACTACTGGTTGTACCTTCAGTTGTTCTCTAATAGAGTCATTTCGTATTCGATTTTTTCGTGTAACTCCTACTACTTTTGTTAGATATTTCATTTCTATGCTTTGAATTTTGCTTTTTAGTCTCTTTGTTAATACCCAGCTCTCACATCCGTACGTTAATATAGGTACAAATACCGCTCTATATACTTAATTTTGCTTTTACGGAAACGTCTCTTTTGGCTAGAAAACTATTTCTGAGGCTGTGGTACACTTTGGACGCATTTTCTATTCTTTCATGGATTTCTATTTCCGATGTTCCTTTGCTGTCTAACCGTACTCCCAAGTATTTAAAAGTGTCAACTTGTTTTATTGTCTTTCCATTTAACTTGATATTGACTTTAGTATCTGTTTTCCCATGACCATAATTTTAGATTTCTCTTTGTTTATTTTTAATTTACTTTGTCTTAATTTGTCGTTCCATATCTCTAAGTTTCTTTTTAGTTTTATTTCACTTTTCGCGAATATCACAAGATCATCGGCAAACGCACATTCACTTATCCGCACTTCAACTAGGGTTTCTAAATCCTATATTCACTGAACTTGTCTTTTTCTGGCTTCTTTTATTACTTCGTCTATGACAAGATTGAATAAGCTTGAACTTAAAATACCCTTGACGTACCCCTTCATTTACTGAGAACTCGCATGATTCCATGTTGTCAGTCCTTACGATATTTCTACTGTTTCTGTACAAGCTCATTATTGCTTTTATTAGTTTATTATCAATTTTTCTCTATCTTAGGACTTTCTTTTATAATTGATCTTGGTATTCTGTCAAATGCCTTTTCTAGGTCAATAAAGGCTAAGTAAATTTCTTCTTTTGTATTGCTTATTCTTTCCGCCATTTGCTTGATCGTAAATATGTGGTCCTGTGTGCTTCTACCTTTCCTGAAACCATTTTGAGATTGTTCAAGATGTGGATCAATTTCGCGACTCAGTTTATTTTTTTTAGTATTACCCTCGTATACCTGCGATACTATGCTTAACAAGGTGATACCTCTATAATTATTGCAGTCTCTCTTGTTGCCTTTTTTATATAAGAGGATGCATTGATATCTAGTTAGCCTAGACCAGTTCCTTGCATAAACAAAATATTGCGTTACCATAGCAGCAAACAATAACTTATTAGAAGTGTCAGTGTAAAGTTTGACGTCCAAAAAGTAAACCAGAATCACGCAATAAATTAAATGAAAAAAAATGTCCACCGAAATTGTGAAAATCGAAAAATTGGAGTATTGAGACATCATCAAGTACCTGTATTTAAAAGGGTTAAGAGGTAAGCAGATTTACGAAGATATGCTTAATACCCTTGGTGATCAATGTCCTTCGTATGCGACCGTCAAAATTGGAATGCAAGCTTCAAAAGAAGTAAATTTTCCATTGAAGATGATGACCGATTGGGAAGGCCAGTTTCTGTGTCAGTCCCCGAAAATATCGATGCAGTACATGACATGATTTTATCAGACCGTCGAATTGGGCTAAAACGGATATCTGAAGCACTGAATATTTCATACGAACGCGTTCATCATATGGTTCACGTCAATTTGGATATGAGAAAATTGCTGCAAAATGGATCCCCAAATGTTTGAATGTTGACCAAAAGCGTGCAAGGGTAGAAGCATCGCGTTCGATCTGTGCTCGATTTGAAAACGATGTAGACTTCTTAAACCGAATTGTTACTATGGATGAGACTTGGGTACATTTCTACGATCCAGAAACAAACAACAATCAATGGAATGGCGAAACTCTGGTTCTCCAAGACCTAAGAAGTTTCGTGCCCAAAATCTGCTGGAAAAGTTCTTGCTTCAGTTTTTGGGATTGCCATGGAGTAATCATGATTGATTTTTGGATAAGGGTAGAACAATAACTGGAGATTACTATTCGACATTACTGACCACTCTACGGGAAAATATTAAAGAGAAAAGACGCGAAAGTTATCCAAAGGTGTTTTGTTTTTGCAGGACAACGCCCCTGCACACAAATCTCATGTTGCCATGCAAAAATTCGTGATTTAGGTTTGAATTACTAGAACACCCCCTTTATTCACCAGATTTGGCTCCGTTCAACTATCAACTATTTCCTCAACTGAAAAAAGTTTAAAAGGTCGTACATTTTCTTCCAACAAGGAGGTAATAGAAGCTGTGGAGGTCTGGTTTGCAGAGCAAGAAGAAAATTTTGTTTGAAAGGTCTAGAGACGTTGCAGGTTTGCTGTAATAAATGTATCCAATTAAGAGGAGAATATGTTGAGTAATAAAATATTTTGACATTGAAATTTTGTTTGGTTCTACAGTAGGCTAAGAATTTTTCAATATATCCTCGTACAGGTACAATTATGCCTACCTCTCAATCGTCTTGTACTCTTTCTTCCTCACAGGCCATATTATATATTGTTGTCAGCATCTGTATTCCTTTTTCTTTTATGTTTTTCAGCATTTCTCCTGTAATGGTGTCATATCCGACGGCCTTTTTCGTTTTGAGACTTGCAATGGCACTTTTAACCTTTTCTAATTGGATACAATCATTTAATATTTTGATTCTCTATGTTGTAGGTGGGTTTTCCACATTTGCACACGTTGTTATCTTTTCAACAGCTTTTCAAAGTACCTTTTCCATTGTTCTATTATATCTTCCGCCGTTGTCAGGATTGTTTCATGTTCATCTTTTATTTGCTTAATTACTTCACTTTTATTTCCCAATCATATGTTTTCAATGTTTTGTAGAACAGTTTTTGGTTTGTATGGAAATCGGTTTCCATTTTCTTCCAAATTCCTCCCAAGATTCCCTTTTGCTTCTAGTACCACCTCTTTTACTCTTACTCTCTTACTCTGTCTTTTGTAGTCATTATACGTAATATTATTTTCTTTGCGCAGATATGCTTTCCATTTTCTTTCTTTGCTTTAACTTCTATCTTAACCTTGTCACTCCACCACGACGTTTGTTTTCTATTTTGTTTATTTTCACTATTCCACATATTTCTTTTCCTGAATTAATGAGAATGTTTTTGAAGGTTTTCCATGCTTCTTCAACATTGCGGAAGTTATTATTTCTGTAAACTTAAAAAAGGATATATAAAAAATATTTCAAAAGTGTAATAAAAACATGTGTTTTCTGTGATTTGTAAAGATATTTTTAAAATATGATTAACAAATGTTCCATAAACATTATTTTCAAATGTGTAGAAAATATTATTAGAAAACCTAATTCAAATATTTTAAGTATTTATTTAAAATATGATATTACCATTTATTTTTAAAAAAATTTATAAAGCATTTAAAATATTTGATAATTATTTGCTTGAAATCATTTTTCAATAGTTATGTGGTTAGAAACATAAAACCTATGTTTTGTAGATGTTGGATTGAAAATATTTGTTTTGTCCAAAATATTTTATAATTAAAAGTACTGATGCATAGTTTTAACCAAAAGTTTTGTGAAAAAATTAAAGTGAATAAACGAATAAGTAAATAAGTTACTTTCGAAACGATACCTCACACATAGTAAGATTGCATTTAAGTCTAATTCGGTATCGAAAAGCACTGAAGGATAAAATAAATTGAAAAATTATCTAAAGAAACATTAATGTAAATAATTTTTACAAAATGGGTTACTTTTTACAACAAGATGACATACAAAAACTTGTTCTAGAAGTTAAAACATTCAGCTATTATTACTCTGTAGAAATACATCAAAAGCAGAAAATGCATTCTACAAACTAATTTATATCGACTCGAGTAAATGTAGATTTACATTGCACAGGTGCAACGTTATTAACAATTAAAAGCATTAATTACAATGTGCATCTTTAATTGCACGGCGGAAAGTTTTTATGGAACTTGAAGGGAATACTTCTAGTTACAGAATTTATTTTATGTTAAATGTAAAGATATAGGTATGTACATTAAAATTTACTAAAATATTCAATAGCATATATAGAGAAAAAAAGCACAAGAAATAGATTGATATGATGGATTAATTTTTTTTAATTAGTTTGGTAGTTTTGACTATTCTGTTCAGTTGCATAAAATAAATGCTACAATAGAACGCATTACCACACGCTATGCCCAATCAGTATTATCCGAGTATTCAATACCACATTAAAACATAATTATTTATTTGTAACTATGTTTTTTAAAATTAAATTAATAACTAAATTAGTTTTTGAAATCAATAATAATTACAAATGAAAAAAATTGAAGATTAAGGGCGATTTTTATAGCAGGATTTTCAATAAAAAATTTAATTTAAAACAAACTTATCTTTAAAACAATTATTAATTTTTACTTTTAACTTGTTTTACGGTTGCCGAGTTCTGAAGTTCAAATTATTTTATGAATAAGAGTTTTTGCATAAGTAAGTAATTCGAATTATAATTTTGACAGTCACGTCTAAATACTTTAAAGACTAATAACAGAAGGATTTAAGGTAATACTAATTTTGATAAAATGTACGAAAAATTAATATTTATAAAATTTATTTTTTATGCTATTTTACTTTTACCTCAGAACTCAATTTTTCAACCTCTATATGATGTATAATGTTTTTAAGGGTGTAAGTAGATTTAATTTGTAAACTCTGTATAAAAAATGTAAGATCAAAACAAATTTTATATTAAAAATCATATTCTTAAAAGTAGGGTGAGCATTGATTATTGCCAAAATTTAATACATTACGATCCAAGTTTGAGAGATAATTATTATTTTTTAAGCAAAAGTAAATAAGTACAGTCTTTGAATCAATAATAATATGTAACTGCAAAATAGTTCAATAAAAGAAGTAATTGTGGATTGGTTTACATTAAACTAAACAACAAAAACAAGTTTTTTTTTAAGAATAATTATAACACCAAACATTAAATTTTTTTAAACTAAATGCCGGCATTGATTTAAATGTTTTCTAACATTTTATTTGTCTTTTGTTAGATTAACGGACTACTTGTAACAGTTGTAGTTTACAAATAACAAAAAAAAGCGACGGCTTAGTTGAACAACGTAAAAGAAACAACTAAAGGAAATTTGGCTCGATGTAGCGCACTAAGTTCATGGAGAATAAAATATTTATAGTAGTTAGAGCAGCAGCATTCGGCTTTGTTGGAGAGTGGGGAGTTCTTAAAGAATTCTAAGAAATTAGAATGCTGTCTAACAAGGCGTCACCTGCTGGGTAAATGAAAGAAATAAAACCAACCAACAGGAAATCAACAGGTTTTACTTAAAGTCTAATACGCTAAATCGAATGGTTGTGGAGCGTACACCAAGTAAAAATTTACTTAAATATTATAGACTAAACCGTTCTATCTCATATGTACTTGAGCTTCATATGCATTATCACTGAATAAGTTGCTTAAATACTCAAACTTAGCTGTAATCGGTAGGATGCTATTCCAAGAATAAAGGTTTTCTGCTAGCGGCGGTATCGACAGTTTAGGAAGTTAAATAATTCCAGGATTCCTCTTAGGGAAATGTGCGGAAAAAACGAAAGGCGATGGCTTCCCTCAATTAAGTTATGAAGCATAACCAACCCCTGTATCCACCGGTTGTCTGCAGCAACTAATGCGAAACCGTGGTGTAGTCTTTAATTGATAGGAAGGTTCTTAATAAGCCACTCCAGCACTCTCAAGAGTTATCCAAGTATAACACACAACAAGAACATAAGATCAACGCAACGTGCTAAAAGCATACGTAGCAATTAGAATTAATACAACCAAAAAAGGAAAGAAAGCAAAATGTACTCACGGTGAATTTAGCCGGATTTAAACTTAAACACCAATTTGAATTGGAAGTCTTGAATCCCACATTAATAATTTTTGTGGAAATTTCAACTTTAAGATGTACGCCAAATCACCCTGTACGGAAAGAAAAGAAGATGTCCGTCCTACATTTGAAAAATAAGACCGTAACATACTGAATTTTTTTGATTGGTTCAAAGATAGTTTTGGTGTCATTATTCTTCAAATATTAATAGCTGTAAAATAAATTGATTCTCAGATTTCAATGCTCTAATTTTTTTTGATCTCCTTTCAGAAGTACCCCTAGCCTCAAATGTAGTTTTTAGGTGTTTGAGTTCTGTCTAATGTTTACATCATTCTACTTTTTTCGTTAGAATTTTATTATTCCGTACTTTTGATTTGGTTTGTGGTTTAATAAACCATGCAAGTATTTGATCTAGGTTTTCTGTACATGTTTTTTCTTAACACATTTAAGAAAATCAGTTGTTGTTAATGTTTGGGATGTTCTATGACGTGTTTCTAAACGACAAGTAATGCATTATCTAAGTACCGAAATCGTGTCGGTTAAAAATATAGAACAATTTAATAATAGGAACTAATTATTCAATAGTATATTTATAGGCAAATAACGGTTTCTGCTAGAGGACAATCAATTTTTCAAAAAAATGGCTTTTGCCGCCATATCGCTTTACATGCATATGATTTCCTTGTTTACTAATAATTTTTCCTACATAATATTTATTCTTCGAGGAGTTATTTACAAGAACAGCAATAATCCTAAATTCATTAACTTGTAGTTCAGCGGTTTCCGTTGTCTTCGCCTTCTTTTGTCTTTGTATGAGTTGAGTCGATAGCATTGAGTCCAAATTCGAATCACTTGAAAGATCACTCTCGTCAACAATCGATTGGAAAGTAAATTGTGTAGTTTTTGACAACCTAAAGTAGAAGGTCTTGCTAGAGTTGCATTTATATCGTTTTCCTTTTTTGTTGTTTTCTTAGGGGTTTCTGTTTACTTTTAAGAAATGTTATAAAAATTGATCAATCACAGTGCCTGTTACTTCATCACTATTTATATGATTTGGTAAACGTTTGATGACTGATGATTGAACAAAACTATTCCACATCCTCGAAATCCAGAAAGAATATTTGCTTTGGTTATATTAAATGAACTGTAGTGTTCTTTGGTAAAAATCTGGAAAGTTAAATTTTTGACTTGCACATTTCCTTTGGTATTTTAATTCTATCAAGATTTTTTTGGGTTGGCACAGATGCGTCGAGTTTATGACATTCCTCTATAACTTTTATGGTTATAGGCTGAAAAGGTTATCTCCAATCAGTAGCTTGGTTATTTCCTTGTTTCGAAAATATGGCAATAATATTTTACTAAATCACTCGTAAAACGTTACTGCCTCAAACGAGCCGAACTTGCTCATGCCAGTTTTACATCCAGAAAGACCGTTTTTCTATCATTCTTGATACCGATGCTTTGCCTTGTAAACAAAAAATGGTGGTAAGAGTTTTCCATTTGCAGATCCAGACATCATCATACTTACGTTTGTCTTTGTGGAATCCATAATTCTATTGCAGTGTTTTACACCGCGTTTACATACGACCTTGGTTTTACCAGAGTAGTCGCTAAAGTTCGTCTCATCGTAATTGAAATATTCAGTAATAGTTTAGACAGAAATTTGTGCACGAAGCCGTTATACATCTAGTCTGAATCTTACAGTTACTTTATTATACGACAGAAGATTTTGTCCAATCGCGTCCAATCATATTGTTAGAATTTTTCAATATTAACACCTTTCTATTCAAGTATTGTTTTTCTGTTTCTCTGATATCATACTCAGTTTGTATTAACAAAACCAGTCGACTTTCTTTGGCAACACTAAAAACACTTTGACGTCTTGCTTTTTTCTATGTTTTTAACGACTCCGTTGCTCGTGGTCGATTTTGGTTCACCATAAAATTCTGACCCTTTTTTTAAAGACTTGTTTCGGTTTTTAACTTCTGTTATAGCCTTTTAAGGTTTCCTTGATTGTAGTTTTGATAACCACGGCCTCCTAATATTTTTCTATACTTTCGTGGCGTTGTCCAAAGTCACCCCTTAAAAAACAATTTTTTGTTACGAGACTGTATAAAAAAATTTATGCCAAGAAAAAAATTAATTTTGTTCTCAATTGATTTTTTAATTGTCTTAATCTTGCAGGTTTAGGTAATTTAGTGCAGAATACTTTTTCATATTTTTTGTAATCACTAAATTTAGGTTTTCAGTAAGAGCGTAGCAGGTGGCAAGTTTTTAACTTACAGAACGACGTACATGCACTGTGGTTTAACGCAAATATGCATAAGTAACAAACGAATCATTGTCTAAAAACCACCTCCACCGTCGAAAGTCACCCCATTTGACGGTACAAGCAAAAAAAGTTACGTGAAAATAAACACACTATTCTAAAAGTAGCATCATAATAAGCGTATAAATTATTAAGTTTTTATAAACACTCAAATAATTATCCGCACCGTACTGCTATGACGTCAACAATGGTAACTTTTGCTTTATATTAAAAAATTAATATTTTTAAGGCAATGAAGGACAAAGAAGTTAATTGGTGATTAAATAGATACCCACAACTTTGTGACATCCTGAGCTACAATCACAGATAATCAAGTATTTGTGACTGTGCGACGTAACAGGTATTTGAGACTGTTAGTGAAATGAACGCGTATAACTATTAAATCAGTCGCAATACCAGGTTTAGTTTGGTAACTACGTCATATATGCTCAAAAACGAATGTTTGTTTGTTGCAACAAATTCAAGCAATGCAATGTAATATTCAGTCGTTTAATTACAATTTATATTTATTAAATACTGTTGCTAAAATTTTGCTTTTGCAGTTTTAGTTTGCGTCCTTGACCGTCAAATTACGTTTTTAATTGGATTTAAGATTTACGTTTTGCTTAAAAATTGTTACTTTTACTGGATTATTTACGTTCTTAACGTTGTTTGTTTTTAAATTTTGTTTTCAATAACTAGATGACATTTTTATTGATGCCATTATTTTTTTTTTAGATACAGTTTATTTAAAACACGAGGTTTTGCCTTTTCGGAAAAATCATAGCACAAATTAGTGTATTACTTTAATAACTCTTTGGTTTACTTCACGATTGTATGAGCAGTACGTAAAGGTGGCATAAAGAAACTCTCGTTGCTGTTTTCAGAGAGTTGTCGATCATCTCTCAAGCGTAAAGATTTGAATGCAGCACAAAAATCTCAAGTACTCTGATAAAGTGAATTAAATGTGAGTTTTGATCTGGGTTTGGTTTTGGGCGGTTATTTCTAATATTTTCATTTAGGATATTATTTAATTTCGAAGTAGCTGAGTTTTGTTAGTTTGTTCAGTCAGCAAATTTTAATTATCTGGTTTAGTATAGAATTTTTGCTATTAGCGTAAAATTTTTTTTATCTTTGTAACAACAAATTGATTGGTGCCCATTCTTAGACACAGTTAGTACATTTTCCTTGGGTTCAATACTTTGAAGACGCCGAGAGTGTTTGCAGAGTCGGCTTCTGACAGCCGGATGACACCTTCTTAACGACAACTGTAGTGGGGAGGCTACTAGGTTTTCCGTTTACAAGCTAAATCACCAGGTATTTATATTTTCCTAATTGTATTTTTGCGTAATTAAATTTTATTACGTTGTGTAAACTAATTAAATTGGCTTCGATACCAAAATAAATTTTGTACATTTACGGAAGTGTTTTATGTGCGTAAATTTGTAACAAAAAGTGCTTTGCGTTTAACTATTGAATCGGTTTTTATTTTTGTTTTGTTTTGTATGTTTCTGCATTAAAAATTTATTTATGCACGTTAAATTTAAATTTTAAATTTATGAAATTTATGTTGTTTTATACGAGGTCAACTTAGTGTTTATTGACCTATGGTAAAGATAACGTAACGGATGTAAATATATAAACAATTTTTTCTTTTGTGTGTTTTAAGTTAGTTAAATAAGTTACAGTAATTTCGTTGTTTTTGTTACAGTGCAATTATTTTGGATTTTTGAAAATAATAGTCGGCTGTAATCATTGCACATGGATACTTTGTTAACTTTGGAATGAAAGCTAACAAACATGAAATAGAAGAGAATAAATTTAAGTTGTTTTCATAAGATCAGGGGTGAACGGTGTTGGTTGGTAGGTTACAGTTATTATAATTTATTTCTTTAAAAAATTTACATTCATAGTAACAATTCAAAAAACTAATTTTTTGCCATCATTAGTGATAAGGAAGATTATCTACATTAATGCTACTCGGATATGTTTATTTTCGGTTCTCGGATTAAAACAGGTAGACCGGACGCTACTCGTTCGCTCAGTTAGCCGAATACCAAACAAATTGTGTCGGTAATTTAACTCAATATGTTTGACAAAATTACGAGAGCGTAAATCGGTCATGAAATGTCCCGTTAAATTGCTATTAAATTTTCAGTAATAATATAACAAGGTGATAGAAGTAGAATCAAGAAAATAAAAATAAAAAAATGTTTATTTTTAATGTCGCACATTTTTCAATGACGATTGTCTGATAATGTCAACTTAACATTAAAGAAAATTGTAAAAAATCGAGCATAATAAACTGAAACTGAACTGAACTGAAAAACACTTGGGAGACAATTACATAAGGGTATAATTATTATAAATAAGTTCATTATTACTTTTTTAATCCCATAAATATGATTTAATAAATTTAAGAAATTGTTTAGTATTACCGCAGAACTCCACATCGTGTCAATAAGCGAATATAAAATTGCGTTTTACAAAAAAATGATTCAAACAAAAGCTCTAGACATTGAAATTTTCAACAACTTTTTCCCGTCAACTTTTTTTTGTAAAATTGCTTTAGTGAAGATATTGTTACAACAATATTATTGTCACGTGATTGCTGTATCTTAGTAATTACTTATCGATCAAAAATAGTTTAAACAAAGTTGTGTATAATTAAATTATCAACAATTTTTATTTAAAACAAAAATGTGTTACAATGAATATGTTTCTAAATATTTTAAAAATTTAAAAATCTGTGTAAGTTAACGGCTTTTTTTAGCTAAATAAAGTATGCCTAAAATCTAATCAAATTTGCAGAACTATAAATAGAGTATGTACAAAGTTTCATAAAAATTGGACGGGTGGTTTCTTGATATCTTGATTACATACAAATAAATTTTGTTTAGAAGAAGACATATTTCAAAAACAAAGTTGTCCCCAAAGTATCAACAGCAGCAGCCCTATTTTAAAAAAAAAAGTCAGAAAATACTGCAATATGTTCGAGAATGAAAATGCAAATTTACAAGTGCGAGGAATGACCGTTACGATATAAATAGTCCACACCGTTTTTAATTTAAATTATTAATGTGTAATAAACGTACTAATACCATAAGTAACACACTTTCATAACATAAAACTAAACTTCGCCGCTTAACAGGCATAGCATAAGTACGTTACGGAATTACACCATATATGCGCGTTGTTCAGGTACTAAACAGTAAACTCCGGGCATGCGCTGTATAAATCGTGCCAAATTTAAACTTCAAAAATTAGAGTGTTACACAAGGGCATTTATTAACGATATAATTTGCCCTAAAAATAAATAAGGTGTCTTGAAAAACCACATTCTAAAATCTCAATTTACAGAGCGGGTCAGTGGCATCTCATACGAAAATTTTTGAGATGGGGTTGCTGGAGCACTCTGTTCATTTGTCAGAGCAAATTTTATCGTTAATGAATATTCCTTGTAAACTTGAATTAGCATTCCCGACCATTCTGCAGTATTTCCAGACTTTTTTTATTTTTAAAATAGGACTGTCGGGGCCATTGGAGCTTCCTGACCGAAATAAGATGCATATAGCTAGCTGTATAGAGGTGAAACTGCTTTTATATGTGTCAACTTATCATGCCATTTAAGATTTTCAATATTGGGGTTGCCGAGGAGGCATCCTGTTGATATTACGGGGTCAACTTTGTATTCAGAAAATGTCCTCCTCCACATAAAAGTTGACCTATTTAAGCGTCTTTTTAAGTAAAGATAACTCTAAAAACTGTCTGTTTCGTTTTTGATGAGCCACTCTGCAAAATTGCTAGATAGTTTAATCTAATTTATCTTCTAATCACAAACTGTTTTTTTGTAAATTCATGCTTTCGCACAATAGATATTTATTTTCTTTTATTAGCAAGTTTTGTTTCCCTGAAGCAACATAGTCAAGTTAATTATAAACATAAACAAAAACCTTAACAAGGATCTGCAGCTGAATTACAAATTACAAAGGACAGAAAATTTTTAAAATACTTACAAGTACTTTAATATACGGGTGATTCAGCTAACCCTTTCATTAGAAGTTTATGGACTTCCCGTTAAAATATTTGTTTAAAAATTTCCGGTTACACCGGAAGTGACTACCAACTTTCTTATTTTAAATAGAATGATATATTTTTTGTATATTTGAATTCTACCCTAAAATCTGAGTTACTTTCATGTAGCACAACCTATATGAAAAATTAATAGTTTTGAGATATTCTCATTTTTTGAGAAAAATTGGTTTTGTACTATTGTTTTCAAACGCTTGTCAATGATTGAAAAAGAAAGTTATAGTAACAAAATTGAGGTTATACTTAGGAGGACTGTTAAGTTTTTAAATGATGTGTAATTTGACATCTCATTATTTACAGGGTGTTCAAAATGTTTGGCTAAATCTGACTAACTTCAACTGCCCAAAAGTCAATTTTTTTAAATGGAACACCCTGTATCTTGTTGTTCTATGTGATGGAGAATTAAGTGGTCTTTCAATCTTTATAAGGGTTCCTTATCTGTTACCATTTTCCTGCTATCGATGTATTTACATTCGACACACAATATTTCTCTATTTTATTAAATAATTTCTGACTAGTGGCCTGTGGAAATTAAAACAATGTGCTTTATTTATCAAACTTGTAAACGTCGACGTGACACATTATACACGATATGGAAATCCACCAAGAATATTCGAATGAAGACATACTAAATTTATTTTTATTCATGGAGAATGTTACAAAATTATTGAAAGAACTTGCCGTTTGTTTAACGAGAGATATCCACATTTGCGACCTCTAAATAAAACTACGTTTAAGAGAATAGAAGCAAATTTTAAACAATTTGGAATTCAATGTACTAGAACACGCCCCAAGGTAGTTACCGGTGATGAAAACAACGAAATAAATGTATTGGCATATTTTAATGCAAATCCACATGCATCGATCAGAGCTGCGTCTGAAGATTTGGGACTGTCCTACTCGTCGATACAGAGAATTTTGGCACAACGTAAAATGCATGCTTTTCTATTATAAAACTACAAGCTTTTCGCCCAGGTGACGAAATACGTCGTGTAGCATTTTGTGAAAGCATTTTATTGAAAACGCAGAAAGACCCAAATTTTTGAAAAAAATTATTTGGACCGATGTGTCAAAATTTAGTAGAGAAGGAATCATTAATAAAAAAAATTGGCATTATTGGGCAGAACAAAATCCTCGGATAGTGCGCAAAGGTTAACTTTAAAGACACATTTAGTTTTAATGTTTTTGTTTAATTATGGATAATCGTGTTTGTTTTGAAGTGTATGACAAAAATTTAAATTCTCGCAAATATTTAGAAATGCTTAGAGGAGTGGTTTCAAATTTTTGGAAAATTTACCTAAATCTTCTAAATTCATGTTGGTACCAAATGGATGGTGCTCCAGCCCATTCAACCCATGAGGTTTATCAAGAATTATCCCATATGTTTGAAGATCGTTGGTTTGGACGCAATGGTCCATTTCTATGGCCTCCCAGATCACCTGACCTAACACCCTGGATTTTTTATGGGGGTATGTCAAGACTAAAGTCTATTCAAGGCCAGTCCATAACAAAATGACTTATTACATCGGTTTCAAACTGCCTTCGCTGAAGTAGATGTGCAAATGGTTCAAAAATCCACAATAGCTGAATTTAACAGAAGAGTTTTATTGTGCTTAGAAAACCACGGACGGCATATCGAACAGTTCCTAAATTAATAATTAAATTAATTTGTTTCTATTTTTTGCAATGTAATTTTATTTAAAAGCCATAAATCTAGATATCTCTCGTTAAGCAAACGGCAAGTTCTTTCAATAATCTTGTAACATTCTCCATGAATAAAAATAAATTTAGTATGTCTTCATTCGAATATTCTTGGTGGATTTCCATATAGTGTATAATGTGTCACGTCGAGGTTTACAAGTTTGATGAATAAGGCACATTGTTTTAATTTCCACAGGCCAATAGTCAGAAATTATTTAATAAAATAGAGAAATATTGTGTGTCGAATGTAAATACATCAATAGCAGGAAAAATGGTAACAGATAGGTATAGAAACTCTTATAAAGATTGAAAAACCATTTAATTTTCCATTACATAGAGCAACAAGATACAGGGTGTTCTATTTAAAAAATTGATTTTTAGTAGTTGAAGTTAGTCAGATTTAGCCAAACATTCTGAACACCCTGTACATAATGAGATATCAAATTACACATCATTTAAAAACTTAACAGTCCTCCTAAATATAACCTCAATTTTGTTACTATAACTTTCTTTTTCAATCATTGACAAGCGTTTGAAAACAATACTACAAAACCAATTTTTCTCAAAAAAATGAGAATATCTCAAAAACTAATAATTTTTTATATAAGTTGTGCTACATCAAAGCAACTCAGATTTTAACGTAGAAAATATATTATTTTGTTTAAAAATAAGCAAGTTAGAGCCACTTCCGGTTAAATAGAACTTTTTGAGCTATCCCCTATACCAAATTTTTAAACAAATATTTCAACGGAAAGTCCATAAACTTCTAATGAACGGGTTAGCTGAATCACCTTGTATAAAATCAATATTTAAATAATTTATAAAAGATACAATTTCTTAAATTTTTATTCATGTTATTAAAATTAAAAGAAAATTTTAGATAAAAGAAAAAGAAAAGTAATTATTTAAGAAAACAGATTTTAACTACAGAGTACTTTTTAACATCAAACATGATTTTATTTATTTTGAAGTAAATCTAATTATGTGCTTTTATTACATAAAATTACTTTATGTTAATTAAATGACTTTTCTGTTTTAGAATTTAATATTAGATTTAATTAATTTAGTAATAAAAATTTAATAATTTTAATATTAACATTATTTTTAATTTTATGATCAAGTAATTAATTCATCTATCAATGTTGCATTAAAATGTTATAATATTTTACATAAACATAATTTAATCGTTAATCATGTTTTAATGCCAGAAATCAAATGCAAAAATTAAAATTTAAAATAAAAACGAAATTGAATAAAATGATAGAAAACAATTTTGCACTGAAGCAACTTTGGCGACAGATGTGTAACCAGTCCATTTTTTGACAATTATTACCAACTAAGCAAAAATTAAAATCGCAAATCATCTGCTCTAAATTCACAAGAGATATTATAGAATAGCAAGCATTCACCGAGAATCACTAGCAGCTGTTTCGTCCTTTCAGGAATCTTCAGCACTCGAGTGTAAGTAAGTAAGTGGATATAATAATAATACTAAAATAAGAGTAAAATTTTCATAATTTATATATCAAACTTCAAGCAACAATGACTGTTTTTCTAGACGTGTAGTTTTCTTTTAGTTTTGTAATTTTTAACGATGACACTGATTTTGACACATACTTGGCAGTAACGAGATTTTTCGTGCAATATTTGCGTTTACGTATCACTTTAACTTATTTTATTCTTTACAATTTTTAATTTTTTGACATGAGGACCGACATGCCTCCGACGCTAATATTTTGAGAATCTTCTTAAATAGTAAAAAACAAGTCCAAAAAAATACATTTGCACATAGATTTTCTTCAACGAAGTAAAATTATACAGAACAAACAAATAGCCTTTCTTAATTCTTTCATCGATTCCAATAACATTGTTAGAGTCGGAGGAAGACTAACTTACTCTGAAGTGAATTATAATCAGAATCATACAATTCTTCTTCCTTCAAAAAATCATGTTACTACTGAAACATGAACATAACAAGTCAGGACACAGTGGTCCCCAAACAGTACTTTCACAAGTTCGTTTAAAATATTGGCTTTTCAATGCTTTCAAAGAAATAAAACAAATAATACATTCTTGAATTGTTTGCTTCCGGTTAAGACAAAACTTTTCTTATCAATTAATGGCTGATCTTCCGAAAAAAAGGTAATAATAATTATAATGACGTTTTTGGGCAAGTTTTAATAAAGCTTAAAAATTAAATTTTCATAGTTAAATAAAATATTGGCATCAAACGAAAGCTTGTGAAATTGTTAAAAGAAAATGTTTATATATTTCTGGTGTTTTACTGTAGGTCGTGATGTGACGTCATACGACTATGTCAATTATAATTTTTTATTTTTTTAAGTTTTCTTAATTTTTGGGTTTTTCATACCTTTTTACAATTCACGACCTTTAAAATTGTCTATAAATTGTTATCTAGTCGATTCTTACAATAATTTAATTATTCGTTTAGCTATACAATTGTACAAAAAACAATGTTTTTCTTAAAAAGAAAATAAATGTTTTGAACATAGAAACACACACTAAAATTTGTGTACGAATTGTTAGGGAGTCTACAAATGCTTAGCCACCACACAAACGTACTAACGTTACTAACGTGTTTTTAAAATTGATATCTTACAATAAGGTGATAAGTTTTCTTTAGTTTTAGTAACTTTTCTCTGCAGTTTGAAAAACCAACAGAACAGTTTAGGTGTATTGAATTTTCTTTTGTTGTTCAAACTGTAATAATTTCCTGTGGACGTTTTCGAATTCAATTGTGTTTTCTATTTCTTAGTCTATTAATTTCTACAACTCCCTGCCGAAATACAACGTACTTGATGTTTAGTTACACAATAAGCAATTAGTAGCTACCTATTTTCATTTAATGCTATGTTTAAAATTTTGTACGGTTTCGACAGGCATCGTTTTTATTATTAAAACGGTATTTAACATATTAAACAACGAATTTCATCTCAATTTTGGCTAAAGTTTAAAAAATTTTCAAAACCTAACTATTTTCTGAATTATGATGTTAATTAAATTTTTCAGTCTTACTCAAGTTGAAAATTGCAAATAAAGGGAACCATAGAACAGCAACCTACACCAACAAAATAATGCAAATAAACCCGATCTAGATACGTTACGACAACGCTACTACTTGGTTTACCGGTTTCTCAATTACTACCCCAGTCAATAGGAGCAAATAATAATTGAATTTTTACAAAACTAATAGTGGGGTATTGCCTGTGCTATGTAATTGTAAATAGTATAAACTACCTTATAGTTATGTTTTATAACGAAAATAAATTGTATATATATATATATATATATATATATATATATATATATATATATATATATATATATATACTGTTTATTAACATTCAAATGCAAAAAAACGTGTTTTTTTTTCTTTTTAGCTGAGTAAAAGTAATAAACCAACGTTAATAATTAAAAAAACGTTGTAGAAGATAAAAATACAAATAAAATGAGCGTTAACTCGTCTTGATCGGATAATAATTTTCCAAAAAAATAAATAAATAAAAGGTAATTATTCGTACTTAATGTGTGCACTAATTGTAGGGCAATTAGTTTATGCATAATTGCAATTTAATTTTTGTCTGTTTGATAGAAATAAAAAAAAGTTTTAAACGTGAAATGGAAAGAAGCAAAATGTATTTTTAATTTTTTAATAAAATGATATTTTATATGAGAGCAAATGGCGATGAAAAGTTGAAGGCTGAAATTGACCGAGAACGTGCAAACAGTGGAGTGATGGAAGTGCTCGGCCGCTAGGGCCGTTCGAGGGGACTGATAACGACCGGGTAACCCCACTACGCCATCACCTCTTCGCTCTAGGTCAATACAATTCATTTTACGCATGCATTCTTTTTCGTGTCAAATCATGTTTATCGGGAAAAGTCAGAATATGACGTTTTATTTTTTTTTTCTTACTTCAGGTTCAGAAACATTTTTTATTTATGACAATCGGACTACGGATTATATATATATATGCATTAAAAAATTTCAATCTCAGTATAAATAAATCTAATTGTTTGATAATTCCCCAGGGTCTTGCACACATGTAAACGTATAATCTTTGCTCCTATTTCAAAAAATTTTACAATACATCTCAAAAAATGACGGATCTAAGAATTTTTAACGAAAAACGTTAATATTTCCAACAGTAAACTGTAACGACTGTGAGTGCTTAACTTTAAATTCTTGAAACACACGTGTGTCGATAAACCAAGTATTTTTGTACATTAGCACAGCACGCAACAAGAGAGACACCTGATGCAGCTCTTATTATGAGCTTATCAGAGATGTATACTTAAGTGCAGTATACAAGATCTCCCGAAAACATGCTTGAGCATTGTGCAGAACAAAGGGCTTTAGGTACTTGTATTAATTTAAAAGTTTAAGTTTGTCCATTTGACTCCCACTTATCTTCTGAGGAGAGATGCAAGAATTTGTAAATTTTCTCTGTTAGACAGGGTGCATCAGATTCCATGTTTTTTTTAAATTGATCCATTGCAGCATCGATTGTTCAGCACTCAGTTACGCCAAGTAAGTTTTCAGTGTTTTATCAACACTATGACAGTTTGCTACTAATTCATAACTTTAAGACTGGATAAAATTAAAATATTCAATTCTTCATTATTGTGGTTCCGCTATTTTTAATTGTTTTACCCATCTTAACGATACCAATAATAATGGTGAAGCAAGTGATACTTAGATATGTTTAGTATGTCTTGCAAAGTTAACTTCAAAAACTTTGATCAATGTATTAGAAAATAGGTAATAATTTTGACCGGCTTAAATTTAGAAACTTTTTTGTGCTCTTCTCTTGTAGACTGATAATAAAAATTTATGTGCATAATGTAGACCGAATTTGGGGTTATACCTGTGGTCCAACTTTGTATTATATATTATGTCTATGTTATTCTTACATAATTAAAAAAAAAAAATAAAACTGCGTTTTGATACTATTCATACGTGATCCATGTTACACAACGAGATGTCGTTAGGCAAACATTTTACTTATCGTAATCATTTAACTTTTTTCGATTTTTTTATGGAAAATTATTATCCGATCGAGACTCATTAGCACTTTTATTTGTATTTTTATTCTTTATACTTTTTTTACACCATTAACGTCGCTTCTTCACTTTACTCAACTAAAAAAGATGAAAAATGATGTTTTTTTGCATTTAAATATTAATAAACAATATGACAATTTATTTTGCTATAAAACATGACTATATACTTTATACTATTTACAATTACATGGCACAGGCGGTATTTTATTATTTTTGTCAAAATGTCTCTATTTACTGCACTATGCATTGTATTTAACCACTTGTTTCAATTCCAATGACAGGCAGATTAATGTGCTACCTCTAAGGTTTATTATTTGTTAAATTTATATCTAAAAGGTACGTCGTTAGTCACACTCAAAAAACAAATCATACTTTTAGTTTACTCGTTGCATTGGGCGAAAATTCTTCGGCGAAAACACCCAAACCTATTTCATTGAATAGAAAAGGTTTATGTACTTGATAATTTAGTAGTAACTTACTTTCTCACACTTTGCCACAAAATTCATTGCAAACTTGCCTTTTTTGATGGAACTTTTACATTTAGGTAGTCACCTACAACAACATCGTTGCCACTCGGCACGATCTGCGTACTGTTCTCATTCAGAAGATGATTGTTCAAGATGATTTTTTTTTTCAAATACTTTCTTTTTACAACCCTTTACTCTTTTGCCACTTTCAATGGCTATTTACCTTCAATTATATGTGAATGGTAAATATTTTTTCCTTATTTAACGGGACAGTTTTGACATCTTGTAACTTTGAGGTTCTCTTGAAGATACCTAGTAGACTCCTTCGTGGATGTGTACTACTCTGCTTATTCTACGTCTTTGTAATTATTCTCAATGCTCTCCAAGTTGATTATCACTGCAAGCCGCTTGTTAAAATGTTTATAACCCCTGTTAATGTTCGACACTTATTTACCAATAACAAAACAGGTAATTCTTTCTTTAAAAATATTTTGGTCGCACTGAGTTTGGTTTTATTTGTTTCAATTCTGATGTCACACTTTGTCAATTTTTCCACTATGTTCTTTAGATAGTACGTTTCTATGATGCCACTCGGTAAGTAATTATTTTGCAATTACTACACATCTTATAAAAATTAGATTAGGAGTTATGTGACAATTTCCAAACCGAAAATTTTAACACCCCTTTTTACTTTTTTCGACAAATTAGATATGTCTGTCTGTCCGCACGTAAACAAGGTATCAAGAAAACTACCTGTCCGGTTTTTATGAAACTTTGCACGTGGACCTTATTTATAATTTAGCAGATTTGATTTTGGGCATATTATATGTAGCCGTTAAACTACACATATTTTCGAATTTTTTTAAATATTTAAAAAAATATTTATTTTGCACAATTTTTTTCAAATAAAAGTTGTCTGTAATTTAATTATACAAAATTTTTGTTTAAACTATTTGTTGATTCGATAAGTAATTAGTAAGATATTACAATCACGTGACAATAATTGTTGTAACAATATCTCCACCAATATTAATTTCAAAAAAAGTTAAGGGAAAAAAGTTGTTAGAAATTCTATTGTCTATAGCTTTTGTTTGAACCATTTATTTTTAAGACGCAAATTTATTTTTAACTTATTGAAGCGGTGTTCTGCGGTAAACGTTTGTTTTTAATTAAATTGTTAATTTTTACTTGTTAATTATTTTATACGTGTTTTAATTCATAACTTCACGTACGTCACACATACTTATTTCTCCCATAACAATTTTATTCTGTCGATGTTCTATCTCTTGGCTTTTAAAATTTAATTTATTGCAAAGGACATCAATTAGCATTTTTGCCCTCAGATTTATCGAGAAGAAGCAAGCGTCCTTGTGCATTATATTTATTTATCTTATAAAATTTCACTTTTGATCTTCCTCTTTGCTAATTATTTGTAAAATTAATTAACATTCGATTTTCTTGTACCCCTTTTTCTCACTCTTTTTTTCTTTCCCTCGAAGCTTTCCTCTACATTTGTTGCGCCGCAAATAAATCTTAATTCAATGTTTCACATTATTGGCGTCAATGACCTTTGATAACGACAATCTTTTATTATTTAAACTTTCATTTTGACCACGCTTTCCACTCTCTCTTTCTACTTTTATATTACCTATATTCATATAACCATGATTTACTTACATCAATTTTAATTTTACAAACTGATTTAATTATTTTGTAGGTTTGGTGATGGGACCGAGCTTCAGGATCTTGGTTGAGTTCTAAACAACCCCTCATCTTAATTAAACACGGACATATAAATGAGAATACCAGAAATAATCCATGACTCCCTTTGATCCCTGCATCCTTAGTAAATACAATTATATTTATGTCCTAAATTCTGCATCAATGAAACAAGCTTTCAACTGGAGACATTTATATTATAGCATTTTTGGACGATTTGGAGACAGCAGAGCAGAAAAAGTCGTGGTCTTAAAATATATTTCTATCAAATGGCGAGATACTACATTCTTAGGAGATGCACTTCCGATCTCAAGTTTTGGAGCATAGCTCAGAAAGTGCGTATATTCATAGAGTTTGATTAGAGTTAGGGTTAACCATGACAAGGTGGATTGCTTGACTAAAGTATTTCTTAAACGAGTCAAAAACGCAACGGTGTACAAAGGTTGTAAAGAGTAAAGGTGTGCGGTGTAATTGATGATCGGCAAAATTGGCGATTTCTACACTTTATTCATTTATTCGTATGGTACATTACAAATATTGTATTGTGATGTAAGTGTTATGTATGGTGCCGCAGAAGATCAGTATAAACCTGTATAGTGTGGTAACGAAACCGTGTGCAATAGTGGATTGGTTCGTCTTGGCAAAGCATTTACTTCAAGGTTTAGGAAACCACTAAAACTTAAACATGCCAACCCTTACCTAACAAATTTTTTTTTTTTTTTATCAAAGCCGGAGACTTCTATTGTTGGATCATCAATGAGATGTTTTAGTTGAAAGCATCATCGGCAATATGTAACTGAACGAAGTATTACCGAG
>JALBCR010001130.1:0-236722 GCA_030710515.1 Abscondita cerata | reverse complement strand
CTCGGTATTACTTCGTTCAGTTAATGTATTGCTGTAAAGGATTTTAATACGAATCATCCAGACCACAACGTAAGCCATCAACACGTTAAACAGTTAATGGATAAATTTCGAACTTCAGGTTCTGTTCACAACAGAAAACATGAAGTATTCCGTCCGTCAGAAATGAGGAGTTGAAGTTGCAGTTTTAGGACATGTACAAATGGATAATCGACAATCTATCAGACAACTAGCTAGAGCGTCTGGTGTATCAGCTCCTAGTGTTTTCCAGTTTTAAAAGCCTACAAATTCCACCCTTTCAAAATAATGCTAGTTCAGGAATTAAACGAAGATGATCCTGATCGTCAACTTTAGTTTTGTGAGAAGTTCAGCGAGACATCTTACTCCATAAGAAGTAATAAGAAAAAAAATTATTAAATTTTGCACTATTTTAGATAACGATGAAATCATATTCAAATTTATACCTATAATTATTATATCAGGTCCAAGGGCAATTAGAAATAACAAAACTTGTTGTATTTTGTTATTTGAACACCACATGGATTGGCATTTGAAAGAATAGAGCGCGATTCTGATTACCTAATTTATGTAAATAATTAATATATACATTACTCGTAAAATTTTGGACGGCAGTTTTATTATTTCATAATCGCAATGATAATGTAGGTTTTTCTAAATAATATCCGGCAGACAAGTAGCGTTGATTATAAAACTTCGCAATTAGGTACCCACAGTGATGTAATCTAATACGCTCAGATGATAAAATTTTAATGACACCGATAGTTCTTAAATTTTGCATATTCCTACTGTCTTCAAAAAGATGCAGGGACAGAAATAAAATAGATACTTTTTAAAATAAACCGTGTAAATGTCCATTAACCGAGACGTAACGAGGAAGTTCTGTCGTTGCTAGACCACGTTGCGAACGAATGAAGTGGGGATAGACGATCGCCCAGACGTTATAAAATACTTAGAAAATTGTGCGCAAATGCTCTTGGGGTTTTAGATATTTTGGATTTAATTATTACTCCATCTTAATGCTATTTTGTAATCTGTTTTGTAAAACATGCAGCTACAGCACCACGTTCGTATTTTCTTTCTATTTGCTGTGTTAGTTATGTAAATGCTGTTCAAAGTTAAGCATTTATTGTGAGTTTTGAGATCTAATAACTATTTAAAAATAATAAATTAAGAAAAGTCGAGCGCCACCTTCTAGATTCAAGTTTCTTATACTATTACAAAATTTCAAGTTCAAAAGTTGTAAAATGGCTTTTCAAGGCTTAAAACGGCAAAGGTCTAAAGTGGACTTTTTGTATAGGTAAACGCCACTCATAAGGTAATGTTTTTTGCAAGCAATCATCACGAATTCTTCCCAAGCATCTTTCGGAATAGCGATCTACAACAGAGTATTTGTAGCAAAGTTTGGAAGTTACTGCAAGCAAGGATTTTGGCATTATACAAGACGAACAGCTTATAATTAATATTCTCATGTGTTACACAAGCACACTTATCTCGATCCGAAAGTTTGGGGGGACGACCCAAAATGGACGTAAACGACAAAAAGAGCGTACCCAATCGTGATATTTCCCGATTGCAGGAACTTTTGTGCAAATTTTTCATTGAATCTCCGAGATAACGTTTTTGTTTTTGACACGATTATGGGTGACACAATCCTTCTTTCCAGCCGCTTGACGACTATTACTGTCTTCTTCAAAGAAACTTTGTACTGCATCCTTTACTTTCAGTCTATTATTCCTCGTAACCGACTTTGTTTTGTTATGACCCATTTTTTATACTTTACAACTTTATTCTTCAATCTCCACAGATTGATGCCGCCAATAAACGGTTTTAAATTTGCTTTGTCTGCGTAAGTTTTATTTCATAAAAATTATGCCAAATTTGTGTTGTATTACCTCGCCAAATAGAGTTTTCTTTACCAGTTCTTTTTGTTGGTTGGGGTTTTGCCATTTGTTCAATTTTACTTTTAGGTGTAAGAGCATTCTTTGTCTTCTCAATTTTGTTTTTCAATCTTTTATATAATAACTGTCGTTGACGATTAATCTTTAGTTTTAATTCAGTAATAGTTCTGTCTTTCTTTTTAATCTCTTTACATCTCAATTTTCTTTGCCTTTACTTTCTGTCTTTTAGCTTCTTTCTGTCTTCGATTTGGAATGATATTTTGCCGGATATTATCAGGACCTGGGGCTCTGTTTTCTGCAAGAACAGGTAGATGTACTTCGTCATCAGATGCAGGCGGTGTAGATTCCATTAGGGAAGTATTGGTCACATCGTTCATCGCCGCCCGTTTTGTCTGTGATCAGATGAGTATTTTTCCAACTCTTCCGAGTTTTCCGTTGCTCACGTGGAGTCATGTCGTTGATACCTTTTCTCTGTCCTTTCTCTTTCTTTTTAAGATACTTTAACCTTTCATTTCCTTTGTATTCTGCTAGTTTCAGAGGGTCACTTTTAATTTTGATCAATCGAGCCTTTACAGCTTCCCTTTTTCTGCAAGATTTCTTCCCGTGTTGATTTATATTTTTTACCCGGCATCTTGTTCTACAACAATAATAACATTATAATAGAATTAACAAGATTTGTTTCCGTTTTAAAACACTCGTATAAAATCCGTTGTTCAGTATGTTCATCAGTCCTTGCCATTGTGTCAGTCTCTTGTCGCTTTCACGACCAAGGGACTGACGAATTTGCAAAAAAAAATATCTGAATAGAATCGAGACATTGTTTATAACTAGCTCACATATAATTGGAGTCACACAAATGACATTGAAATAACATATTATGAAAAATAACCGTCACAACATGAGCACTCGGGTAGCACTGAATTTAAATCGGTTGACGAAAAAGATCAACATCTGCCACTAACTGCACATGATTACTTTAGGTTGAACTAACATTCAAGTTTTGAATCTGGTCAAATACCGCGAATTTTGAAATTGCATATTTGACAAGGGACTGATGCGCAATGTTGAGTACGCTACTTTAACTAGAAAAAATTCCATATTGATTTGTTTGATTCAGAATTTTATTGATTATTTATATTTCATAGATAGAGTATCTCCAACTATATTGGAAGGAAGATAACTGTGTAGACCTAATAATTGTAAAAATATTAGAGATCTAATATGTAAATATGTAACAGTGACGCGGCAAGGGACTGACATTTTGGACAACTAACGACGATTTTTTTAATAATTCCGGTATAATTTACAATATTCGTTATTATGACCTTTATAGTAGGTACTTGTTTTGTGCAAAATTATCAGTGAGAACCATGAAATATATTAAATATTTTTCTTCATTAACACATGGTACACATAGTTACCCAAGTACTCATCTAAAGTTACTCCGATATAAACTGTAGTAGTAGCTCAAGTTTTATTGAAGTGAAAACTTCTTCTGGCGAGAATCTCGTTTTGGTGAAGTTTTGGCTTCTGTGTTGTGGTCTTAAGCGCACATCTTAATTTTATTCTCTAAAACTACTTGGTAATTTCAGGAACAAAATCTACCAGAAAAAATAGAAACTGAAACTGGAATTTCAAAATCTAAGGCGCAAAGAATTTTGAGATCCAATAAATATTACCCAATATTTGCATCCTGGTGATGATGTCAGAAGATTGGAATTTTGGCACTGGTTTTAAATAAATCTAACGAGGATCGTTCTTTTTTACAAACAAAATTATTTGGTCAGATGAATGTCGAATTAAAAGTTCTTAACCGACATAGTGAAAGACGTTGGAACTTCACAAATCCCACATGATACGACCTTTTCGTCAACAAGGTCGATTTGGGATGAATGTAAGTTATTTTTTGTTTCAAAATAATCTTTAAATTTAAACATTTACAATTTAAATATGGATAGATATCTGGACGTATTCCAATCAAACCTTTTCAATATCCTTGATGATGTTCCTTTAAGTGAAGTACTAGAGATTTGCTTTCAACAAGAAATACTCACTTTAGAAACCGTTGGATAGGAATACGTGGACCTATAAGGTGGCCACCACGATCTCCGGATCTAACACTTCTAGATTTTTAGTGCGTGTTGGAAAATAAAATGTTTGAAGAAGTCATTTTAACTCGAGAACAACTCGTTCAAAGAAATTCATGAAGCCGTTGCAGAAATAAAAACATTGCACATCATGAATGCCTTAAAATCCGTTCGAAAAAGAGTGCATTGAAAAAACGGATGAGCTTTCGAACATTTGCTGTGATTCCCGTTATTTTTCACCTCAATTTGAAAATTTTATTTCTTTTAAAATATAGTTTTGTTTCCTGACCTACTGTGGTTATAAACTTTAAATAAATCGCCAGGAAACCAATATGTTATATTTTTGAAAAGAGAATGTAAATCGCTATCTTTTTAGATTAAAATATACAGGGTGTTCCATTTATCATGCGGTTAGGTCCGATTTTTAAAACATTTTTCTGTATCTGTTTTAACTAAGAAAATATAGGGTCATTTTTAAATTGGTAATTTTTATTTTCCTCCTATCTGTTAAGCGAGCGAAAATGTTCAAATCTTTATTTTACCATTTTTAAGTTTAACCCATAAAGAACACATGACACATAATATTACTTTTTGATAGCACTAACAATTACGGAGACTCTTCATCTCCCTAAAAGGTGAGAACATTTTCTTGTGTTACATTTTTTATTGATTACCATTTTATTTTGTTAAACATTTTATACAGGTTGATTGTAAATTCAGGGCCACTGATTTACTCTTTTATTATCCATCATAGACAAAAGTTTATTAAGTAAAGTTTTACAAGTATACCAGATGAGTATTTTCCAAACTTTGTACAAAATAGCTGACTTCCGGTTTAAGCGAAAATGATAAGAAGTTTATTTTTTAAATGAATCATGTAGTATTTTTAGGCTAAAGTGATTCTTTGATAAATTCTCTTTAAAAAACTATAACACAAGTATAGCGCTAAAGTTACTAATAAATTAGTTATTTATTATTCAAAAATCTAAAGAGATGCTTTCGATTGGTAAAATTAATCTTAGGAGGCTGTGAAACTAATGTGCACAATGGTTGTCTCACATAATCACATAGAAATTAATTGTCGGAACCCAGTGAAAACCACATGTGAACATCTTTATCCTATCCTAAAATAATGAATAAAAGAACTTAAAACTCAAAAAGCATTCCCACTTTACGGCTTGTTATTAATGTCTACTTATCACTAATTTTCCAAATAAAATAAAATATCCCAACCTAAAATAAAATGTTTGAACACCCTCGCAAAAAACATTTAACAAAAATGATTTGAATTTGACTCAGTTTTAAAAAAGCGTTTACTCTACATCGTTAGTGTAACAAAACGGGTTTTAAAATTCTAGTTGCCAATACGCTCCCTGATGGCCATTTAGAAACTCGAAAATAATTACCAGCATTTTCTCTTGACTACTTTTATCATATAATTTTTGCAAGGCGATGGTTTGAGTGGTTTCTGAGATGCAGATGCTTACCTCGCTTATTTGTCCATCCGGTACAATTAACATTACAATCGCTTCTTATCAGTGAATTTACGTTAATTTTTTTTCTTCTCAGAGTCAACTTCGCCTGGGCAATGGTCTATTGCGGGTCCAAGCGGATTACGAACATATGTTTCTAAAGCAAAACGTATATTACCATCATTAGATTTGGATGAGGTTTTGGATAATCCTGCGCCACATAAATTGAGGGTTTTTTGTGAATTAAATTAGAAATATGCCCTACTCTTAAAAGCGAATCGGAAAAACTGGAACTAATGCGTTTAAATTACGCTAAACTTAGAAAAGAACACCGGAAGTTAAAATTTTATCCTGATTTAGTTTAAGTCCAATCCAAATAAATTTGACCTATCTTGACAAAGGATACCACGATAATTGATTTTGCTCGGTTGCACCAACCTGTCATAAAACATTCGATAGAATAATCGATGATCGACCAATAAATTAATAATTCTCCGATTTCTTAAAACAGTAGTTCTACTAAAAAATTACAGGTTTTTAAACCGATCGTTTTTTATAAAGTGAAGTTAGTATAAAAAATTGAATGAAATCTAAACTTGTCACGTACAGTGTAGAACAAAAGTTCCGCATAAAATTCAAAATAGAGCTGTTATTTGTGGAACTATGAAAAACGCTGAAAGAGGTAACTTTTGAATTTTGACAAGCCATATTTTGACATAAATTTGACAATTGTAGAGGTTACCATGGCAACTTAATATAGCATCAACAAACATTTTTTAATTGGAAGCATATATACTTGTTTTTTAATTTTTTGGATTCGTTATTAATCAACGAATCTGGCAATCTCCTTTGTCATAAAAATACAATGTGACTCAAAAATACTGCACATAATTCAAAAGATGGGTGATGTACCATGATATGAGAAAATACTGAAGCAAAACACTTAAGGATTGCAAAAACTATCATTTGACAAGCATAGTAGTTAACATGACAACACTACGACCTTAAAAAGTAACAAACGCATGTAATACAATTTTGTAATGTAGGTAAATTTCTTTCCATTAAAAAATTTGGTAACGTAATTTTTAACATAAAAATATGTTTTTTAAAGATTTTTAATTCTTGTTTACACGAGGCTTTTGACTTCTAAAGATGAGTAACTTTTAAAGTGAGAAACCATTAAGATGAGAGGGTAGTTGTAATAAATAAATAAATCAAGATACCTATTTTTATAAAAAGAAATAGTTATTTATGTATCAAGGCACTAAAGTTTGATTTTTCATGACGTATGTGTTTCTTTAGCAGAGGCGATAGCCGAGGCAAATAAAACACTTAAAAACGTTCTTTAAATAGGAAATGTAATCAGCTGTTTTCTTTTTTATATCAAATGTTGCCACCTCGCATGCGCTATTCTAAAATTTACATACATTTACACATCTCTACCGGCGAAAATGTGAATTTAAAAATCGTCGTATAATGAATTACTTTACTGCCGATTTTTCTGTACTTTAGTGACGATTTCGGAGAAAAACATTTTTATTATTTCCTAGCAACAAATATTTCTGATAAAAGGATTCGAATCTTGATTATTGTTGGGTATGGCGACAGACTACATAGCCATGAAAATCTTGCATACTGAAAGGCCTCCAATCTCGAGAAGCACTGTAAGCAGAATTGATTTTATCGAATAAATGAAAAACTGCTTACATCAGGTATACCTACTACATAGGTATTAAATACTTTCTCATTGATTTTAGAAGGAGAATTCACTACAGGGTCCGGCACATCGAGCATGCATTAAAAGTATATGGAGAACTGTAACATTTCGACAATTGTCACAACAAATTAAGAAATAAAATATTGATATCATCTTGAGGTATGAAGGATAACATTTCAAAATGATTTAAATTTTTTTTTCAAAAAAAACAGTCATTTTTGGGTATGGTATAGTAATTAAACTACATCTTAAATTTTACGTAGAATCTGAAAATGAAATAAAATATAACATGTTCTATTTGAAATAAGAAAGTTGTCCGCTACTTCCGGTATAACCGGAAGTGCCGTATGAACGAAAATATTTTGTCTGAGTTCAGTGATGTCGAAAACAGGCGCAGCACTATTTTCAGAAAATAAATACAATTACTTCTCCATATACTTTTAATGCACGCTTGATGTGCCGGACCCTGTCTAGTAGATTCTACGTAAAAAATCTATAAAATACATTTTATATCTTTTCGATATGTTAAAGAATGACAGTGATGATAGACTAGATAGTCGAAAAGTTAAAATTTTTAATTTCACCCTGTCTCTTAAACCAAGAAGGTTATGGAAATTTTGTTGATGCCATCTTTCAAATCTCAAAAAAGTGACACAGGTTTGCGAAAACCGCAACCTTCTATCTTCCCGAGATACCCTGCAATTACAAAGAAAATGTGACACACTGTACATCCTTTTCTAAAAAAGTAATTATTGTAGTGAAGTTTATGTTAGTAGGTACTTAATATTTTGTTGTGTTGATAAAATGATAAAATTGAATTATGCTTCTGTTACTTTTTTACGAGCGTAGCGTAACTGCTACACTTGTCAAAATCTTGTCAAATTATAGTTATTGTAACCCGTAACTGATTTGCCTCAGTATTTTCTGATATCATGGGAAATCACCCACCTTTTGGAATTATGTGCAATATTTTGAACTATACTGTATTTTTATGACAACTGACATATAGTCATAATTCTTGACTAATAACGAAAATCTAAAAATAAGTGTTTGAATTTAAAAATTTTTAGTGATCTTAAACCGTTGTCATGGTAACTTCTACACTTGTCAAAATTATTTTAAATTATAGTTTTTGTAATTCTGAATGAACTGTTTCGGCCGAGCTTTCAGCATTTTGTCATATCTTGGTTAAATCTTTGGAATTGTGGGCGGTATTTTTTAACTACACTGTATTTTATGACATATTGCCAGAATCCTTCGTTAATAACGAATCCAAAAATGAAAAAAAGTATATGCTTTTATTTAAATAGTAGATTATTTTACTAGGAGTTAAACAATACAAGTGTTGAGCTTAAAAAGTTTGCTGGCGAGGCGTTAGCAGAGACAGCAAATTAAACAATTATATTTTTAATTCCAAGTGAAATATATTATTTTTCTTCAAGCGTTTATTGTTAGTTTTCATTTGTTATTTTCAAATTTTCGAGTGCTATAGTGACGTATTATTCTGGACGAATCAAGTTGGTACTTTACTGTTACATTCATAATATGACATAACCACAGTATATTGTATACTGTGACATAAACGAGGTACCAACCTCTAAATAGTTGTGAAAACAAAAAAGAACTGTTACTTTTAATGTTTAGGCAGTAAAAGCCTTTTAGTGTCTGGCAGTAGTTTAATAATGTCGCTTGAAGAAAAATAGTAGATTATTTTACTAGGAGTTAAACAATATAATTGTTGAGCTTAAAAGTTTGCTGGCGAGGCGTTAGCCGAGACAGCAAATTATGCGAAACAATTACATTTTTTAACTCCAAGTGAAATATACTATTTTTTCTTCAAGCGTTTATTGCTGGTTTTCATGTGTTATTTTCAAATTCTCAAGATTCTTGAGTGTCATAGTGACGGTTTATTCTCAACGAATCAGGTTGGTACTTTACTGTTATATTCATAATATAACATAAACGAGGTACCAACCTCTAAATAGTTGTGAAAACAAATGAACTGTTGCATTTAATGTTTAGACAGTAAGCCTTTTTAGCGTCTGCCAGTAGTTTAATAATATGCCGTCTTAATGTCACTTGAAGAAGATAGTAGATTATTTTACTAGGAGTATTTTTTCTTCAAGCGTTTATTGCTAGTTTTCATGTGTTATTTTTAAATTTTCGAGATTCTCGAGTCTTATAGTGACTTTTTATTCTCGACGAATCAAGTTGGTACTTTACTGTTACATTCATAATATGACATAACCGAGGTACCAACCTCTAAATAGTTGTGGAAAACAAAATAACTGTTTTGCTTTTTAATGTCTAGACAGTAAAGAGTTTTTAGCGTCTGCCAGTAGTTCAATAATATGACGTTTTATTGTCGCTTGAAGAAAAAATGTTTGTTGACACCATTGGATTGCGATGGTAACCTCTACAATTGTCAAATTCAAGTCAAAATATGGCTTTTAAAATTCAAAAGGTACTTGTATCATCGTTTTTCATAATTTTTTCATAAATAACCCCTATTTTGAATTTTGTACGGAACTTTGTTCCACACGGTATATTCGTCCTCAAACATTTTATTTTAGATTTTTATTAATGGACGCAACATTTTTATACTCTTCTTATTCATTGAATGAAGAACTAGTTCGTATTGTGGATCCTTTTTTTTTGCTTTATGGCCACTGCACCAGTTCTTTTATTTTCAATAATTACTTTGTATTTTCAAATCAAGTCGATAGCTAGGTTTTTTCTACTTTTGCCCAGCAAACATTTCTAATCGATTAGAACCTACTGGTCTCTGCAGAGATGATGTGAAAGAATAGATGAAAATGACCTTCATCCCCTAGAAAAAAAGAACAAATCTACATTATTTGCAATTTTTCTGATGGAAATTTATTATTTTTTTCATTAAAGTGTCATTTATTTGTAAAAGACAATTTAAAAGAGTATGATTTTTCTTAATTCTGGTTCCGCTTCTATTTATTGAGCCAGTTTCCTTAATTTTTTTAGTCCACTGTAAAATAGCACGGTGGAGGTTATTGGAATTGCAAACGAAATCTTCTAGTTGTTGTTATTTAATTTGTTACAACAATAGAACAGTTTCGGCTGTTTTGACTTTTTCAAGGCAAAATACGCAACAATTAATATTAGTTTGACGATGCGACTTAATTAAGCGACAGTTTATATTTTACACGTACTTGATTGAACGCTAACGAGTTTTACATGGAAACATGTTAAATTCTATTTTCCAACAGAGGTACTGATTATATATTTTTGGAAACTGAAAGAATGCCTCTTTCGAATGGAGTCCTTTCCTGTTCCAACCCCACTACAATCATGATCAAAACAGGTTTTGGAGGCAAATTATTTACTTTACAACTCATTTTTCTGCTTCATGACTCAAACCAATGTTGTTCGTCATGACAACTCGCATCTTTTGGTACCGATGGCATGGTACCTGCACTGCCAGCACATGGTGGATAACAAATTTTCTCATTTTTGTTCTCTTCATTTTTTCTCCTAATTTTTTTTTCTCTAAATATTTTTAACATTAAATCCGATCCACAATGTGGAAAAGAGACACACGGAGTGGCTTTTTAACATTTTTTTTATCAATATTTTAATTACTTTATAACTTACTCCTTTTAATACTTTTACTTTATTGTCATATCACTCTTAAATACCATATGTATTTGCTTACATGTTGCTACGAGGCCGGAAAGGTGTCAGCCCAATCTATTAGTTTAGAATTGAAAATGCACAAATTCTTTCAACACTCTGTAACAGTAACAAAAAATTAAACAAACGGCAGAATAAAACTTTTGAAAATCAAAACTGACTTGTCAAAACCGTTTGTTTCTATCTCATTCCATTTAGAAGTTATAGGCGTTTAAAATGTATCACATTTGATTAGGACGCCCAGGATATGCTATATGAACAACGTTTCGCAGTGTAGTTGGGAAAGAAAAGTGCATTTTCAGAGATGAGAGCAAACACTGTCAACATATTAACAATTTAGCTGAAAAATGTGCCAACGTGATGGACTACTTGATGAAGCAGTCGAAAATTTATCATTTACGGTAAACACAGGGTCAACAAGAAAACAAACGACTCATTTAACCTCAAATTCAATAGAGTATTCCAGAACACGTGACCTAAGATGGAGAACTAAGGGCATACAAACATCTAAATTCAAATTTACTACCATTTCAATTTCAATTTTGAAATTGTTTGGTAACATTTATTACATTATTAACATTTGTAATCACAAATAAAATAGTTTTTTCTTATAGTTTGTACTACGTTTAATCGTATTGAGTTTTAGAAGATAAATTAATTGGATATTTTAGTATAGAAGAACATACTTGCGTTTTTTATTTAAAGTAATTGTCCATGTGAAACTTTTGTACTTACTGTATTTACATAGCTTTTATTTATAACTGCTTAGGCACACATAGGAACATAAAGTTTTCTAATTGAAAATTAACTGTAGGTACTAAGAAGAATAAATGTAAATAATTCTCTGATCTTTCTTTGTTAAGCAATAGATTTCGTAGAAAATCTAGTTGTGAGTAGAATTTTACAATATTGTGAATTTAGAAAAAAGTTCCCACTTAAGATTACCGGGGTTTTAGTGTTTGAAGGTAATAATTATACAAAATTATACGTATTTGCAGTAGTTGAAGTATGCAGCAGAAGCATAAAAACCGAGTAAAAGATTAATTTTTTTTAATTAAATTAAAGTTATGTACAATGTATCTACATTGTAATAAATGTTATTAATCAATCACATAAGTCGATCCTTCGATAATTATATCCAACTAAAGTTACACGAGTGGACACTTAAATGTCGCAACACTTATTGTTATTAATCAAAAATACTTAACATGTAGTAAATAATCCATTCTCTTCTGATTTTAGGATAAATGTTTTTGACCGATACGATACAAAAATAAAATACGTCTTGTAAATAATGTTGGTCCTTGAATTAAACGAAAATAGCATAAAATTGATAGCGAAGCATTTCCCTGTTACTGCAACGGATATTATAAGTTACTTAGTATTAACACATAGTTTTTACATCCAACAACAAATGAACCATATAGAAAAGTGTAGGTACTTGGTGCAGTAGAAGTAACCGAACATATCATTGTAGTCCGAACACTAAGTTTATTATGTTTGATGTTACTTTTGATTAGAGAATAACTTATATTTATAGGTCCAGCATTCCCAAAGAATGTTTCTTTTAATTGCATTTATCCACTTTTGCCTTCGCACCTTAGATAATTCATTAAACTGTCTTTATGTTTAAAGTATAAGCACGTCAGAAATGGGTAAAACTTACATTATCGCTTTTACAGCGACTTTCACAACGCACAAATCAACAAAATGTTGGCATTTTATTCACTTTCCACTTACAGCCTTTATTTTCTTTACTAAACTTTAATTAATTTATCTTCTAAAACTCAGTACGATTAAACGTAGTACAAAATATAAGAAAACTATTTTATTTGTGATTACAAATGTTAATAATGTAATAAATGTTACCAAACAATTTCAAAATTGAAATTTAAATGTTAGTAAATTTGAATTTAGATGTTTGTATGCCCTTAGTTCTCCATCTTAGGTCACGTGTTCTGGAATACTATAAGAACAGGTTTTATGCAAAAGTATTTGATTACGCTTACTTCAATAGCTATTATAAAATATGAAAGCAACTGAACATTGATTAGAATTTTCGTAAAACCACGAAATACTAAATACTTATTTTTTAACAAATTAAAGAATATATTTACATTTGCAGGAGGATCGACATTCTACACTTGCTCTCTCTTTCTAACTTCAACAAAATGCCGTACAACAATCCAAAATTTTCATAGCAATAGTATTTGTTAATTCATACGTTTTTTAAGTAGTGATATTGATAATAATGTTAGTTATAAATAAAACTAACTTTAGATTTACCGCTAAAACTAAAGCTTGTAGTTGTGTGAACTTTCCTTGCATGTAGTACCACCTACTACCATTGATTATAAAATTTTATAATCAATGCCACTACTTTCTTATTTGGAATAGAGTATAGGCTGACTCTAGAATATTAAACCATATACCGAAAGTGATCATAAAGTTTTTAAATAGGTGTGACTATGACTTTGACATTAGCAAATTTTTCATGTCTTTAATAACTTCAGCTAACAAACGTTAATTGATTGTCAGTGTTCATCAAATTTTTATGAAAAGATGGTGTTTTCGTCAGAACATAAAATGATATGTATTATGTTTTCGGTGTTTTTCAAATGTCGCATTTAGGGAAAAAGCTACAAAGCTCTAATTTATGTGCTTTTCTGCAGCTCTCGGAATTGAATGAACGTTGTCTTTGCGTTGTTATGTACCATCTGTCATTTGACAGCATGCCGGTAACTAGTTAAACCTAAAGAAATAGTGTACACTGATAAAGTAGTGGGTTGGGAGCTGTAACAGAATGAATTAACATGGACAATTCCACTCATATGTAAAAATGCCATTTGTTTATACAAAAATTGTAGTTTGCTATCGGATAAATAGGATCAGAAATGCAAGTGGATATAATAATCGGATAAATTCATCTTCTGCTCGATATCCAACACTTGTTCTTTTGAAACATCTTATCTTCTTTCTCACATCAAGGGTTAGATTGAGTTTCCATTTTTGAGAGTGCAGTTGATTTCACTGTATCTGTATATGTGTTTCTTCTCGCACTCGCACCTACTGCGTCACTATCACTATGAGTTGGTACACAATTTTTATTATTGATACCAATATCTACAACTGTTGCAGATTCTGGGTTATTTGAGGGCTTGTCCCCAATCACTTCCATCCTTTATTTATTCTATTTTTCTATGCTTAGCACCGTGCACATGCACAATAACAGTAAGGCATTTCAACGCTTTTGCCAAAATGGCGTCTGTAGGGCAAACAAATCTTTGTTTTCATTCGAATCTGAGTAATTTATGTTGATTTTTGTACTTTTAGTGGTCGTTTTATTTAAGTTAGTTATAGAATTTGTGAAATAGTATTTTAACTCAATTTATGTTTAAAATTACAAATAACAGGGATTCTAAAAACTTAACATTGGCACGATTTCTACTGCCACAGTTCACTACACAACCAAATGTTACCATTAAGGTACGTTACAAATCAATTAAACGTAAACTATATTAAAATCCTATAACTTAATGATAAAATCCACCTAATTATACGTAAGTTTGCCCTACAGTAGCCATTTTAAAGGTCTTTGACAGCTATCGGACAGCGCATTGAAATGCCTTGTACAAACGACGACGAATAATTTTAAGGTTAGGATTTACAATCGGTGTTAGCATTTGTAAAATCGAATCAGAAAATAGACTGATTCGTAAAGGTAAGGGCATTAAAGAGTGAAAATTTACTGAGTGGTAATTGATCTAGGGTGGTAAGTGAACAACATCAGATCGGACGCGATTTGTAGACGAAAGAAAGTGGCTAGATATTTAAAAGTTTCGAGAAAGATTTAGATATCGTATATGCAACCAACAATACGCATCTTGTTATCAAAGACATGAAACATTAGCTAATGTCAAAATCATAGCCACCCTTTATTTAAAAACTTTATGAGCACTTGATACTAATCGGCTAATCGCATCAAACTATCAGTCGAGTAACGCTTTATACCGTAAAGGGAAGCCGGAATACTAAAAAGAGAACACTGAAGGACGACACTAAAATATCACGTGTAGAGTGGAAATATGTAAGTGGAAGTGGAAGATATACAAAATGTGTCATGTATTTTCTAGGTTAACAGTGACAGTTGACATGTATTTTAGGTTAACCGTGTTTTTCCACGCGTCACGTGACAGTGATAGCTCCGTCCTTGCACCTCTCTTTTCTACCATGGTGACTTCAAAACAGAAGTGCATAGGTACTTATATTTATACTGCAATTCTGTATTTACAAATCGTAATATCGTAAGATCGTATCTTTTGAAAATATTGAATGTTTCTTCAAATAATTATTTCTAGAAATCGGTGAATCAACTTTATTTGTATTTTAAGTATCATTACTTATATGTATATCTTATTTGACGAGCACATAAAAGATAAATTCAACCAGACTTTGCGTGAAATTAAAATGAATTTTGATTATATTTATAAAAACGGTCAATAATTAAAGTAATTATGAGTCGATTGCTTTATTTAAGTTTCTAAAATTTTAATAAAAGCTCAAAGAGAGTTTACTTGGTATTTCTTTCTAGCATGAGACAGAATAATTTTGTGGGTTCTTTAAAATATGTCTACTAAACGTAAAGTATTGGCATATTCGTACTTATGAATAGTTCTTTTCATGGTCCCTAAAATTTGAAGCCTTGTTCCACTTAGTTGGAATAACTTTAATTGCCCGCCTTATAAATATTGACAAGATAAGTAAAGTAATTGAAAGCTAAATCATTACATAACTAATGAAATAATAAAGAGTTGAGTAACCTAAAACATCTGTTTATTAGTCGTGAGTAACACTACATGGTTCATTATTCAATTGTGTTGATTTGTTTGTGGTAGGAAGCAGTTGCTGGTTGGAGGAAGCTCTTCTGCAATTAGCTCTACGCACGTTTTACTGTGCTAGTTCAAATTCTGAACAAATTAATAAACGGCGTACTAGTATAGGTAACGAAAATAAACAAAAACGCAACCCAACATGCATCAAAGCATTAAACCATAGGTTTGCCTTTTCTGTATGGTAGTTAACTATCTTTAAGACTTTTCAATCAACGGTCTGAGGGATGAAGCTATCGCCTTTGTTATACTAGATAAATCTTATAATCGTGTATAACACATGCTAAAAGAAGAAAAGCGTATGTCTACAATATGCAAGCAGTGGCGTATCTAAAGTATGGCAACATGCATCGAGCCCTACGTGCTGCTAGAGTATTTGGCATTAGCATGTATTAACCAAAATTTAATTTTTAATTTTTTTTTGCTTAAATTAAAGCAAGAAACAAATAAACTCGATCATATAATGTTAAAGGAGTCACAATTGAATAGACGAGATTTCTTGAGTTACGTCACTGGGTTAAAGGCATACCCTTTGCTGCCGGGTTAACCTATAAACTGATATATTGGTGATAATTTTAGCCGTAATTATAAATCCTTCAGCTTTCAGCAACAATACAGCATATAAAAACCCAAAAATCAATAGAATTAAAAATGGTGTACGTGTTGTGTAACAGTCGGTGTTATGTTTGATAATCTAAGTATCTATTTTTCTAGATCATCATCGACAGCTTACTACCTTGGCTACACAGGTTTAAATGTACGTGTCATGATTACCAAAGGTGTTAGTCTGGTAACTCAAAGTGATGGTTCAATATACTCTCCTAAACATGGTGGGACCAAGCCATTTAAAATTGGATTGAGAAAATCATAGAATTCGTTTTGCGTCTCTGAAACAAACAGAAGTGCTGTCTACAATAACCCTATACTAAATGCAGATGAGAAACAGATCAAAGTTCAACAGAAAACAAGAGGGTATAATATTAATAGAATTTGGCATCCCGCACTTCAAAATACAAAGGAAACCATTACCGAACCTAGAAAATCTGTTGACTACCAGGACTAAAGATGCTTCTAAATATTACAAAATGATGGTAACAAGTTCACCTTTAACAAAATTTATTGCAATTTAATTGAAGTTTTCACTGAAGGAATTTGCATACTACAGATATTAAAGGACTTCAAACAATTTACACTTAGAATTTTTAGAGGGAATCGGTTCTTTAATTTTTGCATGTAACTTTAAACTACCTTGTATGGCAAATGCTTTAAACTGAGAAATTAAATGTTTGTTTACATTTTGTTAATGCAATCGTAAGAATTAATTATTAGCGCCAAAGTGATTTAGCCTGTTACTTTCAGTTTCGAAATAGAAATTATTATTTCCCCATTTACGACATAACTTCATAAATAATACAATAGTTAGATTCCGGAATTAGGTTTTGTTTTTAGTATTTATATACTGTGTACATTATTGTTTGTTATAAAAGCAAGAGGCTTTAGAAAAAAATTGTCACAGTATACAGTGTGTCCAGTATAAAATGATGTACATGGGGATATTGGAAACCGTTGGAGATATAACGTCGCTTAAATGGGAGAAAAGTTGCGCATTTATCTGCTCAAACATAATCTACGTTTGTTTTAATTTAAATCGATACCGTTACATAGATACTGGGTAAAACAGGAAATTGTGCATTTTAGAAAAATCGCCATATTTTTTTTATTATAGAAGCTATGGTCATCAAATTTTTAGAATATGGGTAAGAAGACACGTCGAAGCTAAAAATAATGTCAAAAATTGTTTAGGCCTACTATGTTGTGCACGGCCGAAGTCAACTTTTGTTTTTCTTATGGATGCCATATTGAATTTCTACATTTTCAAAATCCTCATTAAAAATGCTCTTCAACCATGTATAATATATTTATGTTCGGTCAAATTAAATCATGAAAAATAACAAAATTAAGATTTCAGGGTAGTAGGCTTGGATATTGCTAGCGCCTGGCAAGGCCGTTTACAATAAGGATGATATTTATGGCGCTTTAAAATAGTATCCGCTGTTGATCAAGCAACGCCTGTTATCTCTTCAATATGACGTAGAGATGTACGAGGTGTCTCAACCATTCTTTGCCAAACCAAGTATTCTTTATTTTCGTCTACAGGTTTGTTTCTTTTAACCTTAGCAAAACTTCCTTAGGCGATAAGGCTGTCTTTCATACACCTAAACATAACTCTACCCGGTTGTGGTTTTTCAGGGTATTTATTCAAATACATTTCTTCCGCTTGCGCGTCATTTTGGCGACAAAGAATAAAACACTCCAACATATCGTACTTATCACTATTTGAAAAGTAATTCATTTTAAACTTACAGTTCATAACTAAACCCAGCTGACACTGACTAACAATAAATTCTGCTTTGACAGTTAGATTAACAGTAGCAATATCAAAGCCTACTTCCCTGAAATATTAATTTTGTTATTTTTCATGATTTAGCTTGACCGAACATAAATGTATTATACACGGTTAAAGAGCATATTTAATGAGAATTTTGAAAATGTAGACATTCAATATGGTGCCCATAAGAAAAACAAAAGTTGACTTCGGCCGTGCACAACACACTTAAGCCTAAACAATTTTTGGCACCATTTTTAGCTTTGGCGTGTCCTGAAAATTTGATGACCATCTTATATTAATATGTTATGTCGTTAGTGTGAACGCACACCTACTCTCGATTCATTTTCAAATCTATACGAAAATCAACCTTTTTTCAAATTCGTCTCACATTAGAACGGCTTAAGATATTTTCGTTTCGAAAAAAGTTTCGAGTTTACGAAAGATGTGTCTTTATTTTTCGATTTAGATTTTTTTGTACGAGGGCATCTTCGAGGTTAAAAAATGTTAAAAATAGTCACAAAATTTCAAACAAATTGAGCCCTAAGTTGACCACAACTCGCTTATTTACGGACCGATTTTCAAAATTCAAAAGCATCATACGCGGATAAAGAAATAAAATTTTTGGCCGTTTTAGTTTTGTTAGACCTCGCGTGTTTTCAAAAGTTATAAGCGAAAAACGTTTCCGACAAAATTTCATTCGAAAACTAAAACGGCCATAATTTCTAAATTATAACAGATAAAAAAATTTATTTAAAAAAACGTTCCTTTATGACCCTATCACATAATGTTTAAAAAATTTATCATTTAAAAAATTTTTTTAAGGAATTTTACATTGTTATACGAACCATATTACGTAAAAACACGAATAAAAATCAAAATATTCGTAATTTTGCAAATTTTCGAATGGTTTAACGGTTTAAAATTTCACCCAAAAAATCTTCGTATGCACTAACTTGATGACTCACACACGCGTAACTGCGAGCGTTATGCGAACCAAACAGTCAATTTCACCTAAATAAACTTTGTTGTATTACGTTAAAGCGGTCGAGCCAATAAATCCGCTTCTAAATATTTTTTAAATAATAATTTCTATTCGGACTACATCCATATCTTCTATATTAATATGTTATGTCGTTTGTGCGTCCTCACCTACTCTCGATTCGTTGCGAGCGCACACCCGAATACTCTCGACTCATTTGTACGAATTCACATGGAGTACATACTCTGCATTCATATTGATTACTCAACTGATTTATTTAAAATAAGTAATAATCAGTCAACCCAAATAACCATGTTTAGTTTTTTGATTTAATTTAAAAGTTATTGCTTGTAGACGTTTTTTAAATCAAAATTATTTCTAATTTTATTTTGTAAACATTTCCTAAACAAAATTTTGATTCGATAATTAATCGAGCTATGGTGTTTAATTAGCGATACCTTCAAATATATTCTTTAAAGAAAAAAATTAAGTAAGCAACGTAAATTACCTATTTTCTAAAACGTGCTTAGTGTAATGATTCATTCTACAGTCCTTCTATAAGATAACCCCTGCTGAGACTACCTGCTGTTAGAATTGTAAATGATACCCTTAAGCCCGCTTCACAATGTGCAAACTTTTGTTTACAGGAATTGTGGTGTCCAAGTTTTAAATTTCATGAGTGTACATCATTTTATACTGGACACACTGTACAGAATAGTATTTTTTTGTCTATCAAACATAATTGTGGCAATACAGAAACCAATTTCAGTTGGGAAACACCAAGAAATTGAATATTTCTGCGTATCATCTTTTCAAACATTGATAATTTTTATTATGTGGACCGATTTTGATGGTATTTTTTATAGGTAAATGGGGGTGGTAGAACTCGAAGATCTGCTGAAAGGATGTACAGAGTTTTTCAGAGGTGCTCTATTTAATGAAATAATGACACGGTTGCAGCACAACCTCCCAGCGTTATGTGGAAATATTAAGATGATAGTAACCAATTTTTTGGACAATTTACGTGTGTTAGAATATACAAATTCTTGGTATCTACACGAGGGTAGTCCTGCTCATTCTACAGTGAAGCTATCAAACATAGTAAACAAATTGTTTGTAGATTGATTGTGGACAGCTAGAAATCCACATCTCACCCCGCTTGATTTCCATTTTTAGGGAAAGATAAAAAGCAAAGTGTATGAGACGCCTGTAAATACACGAAAAGTGTTAGAAATCAGAGTAAGAAGAGCATTTGAAGGAACTGGACGCAAAGGCAATTCGCTGAGCAACTAGTATCGGTGTTACGGCCGAGTATTAAAATATTTAAACGTAAATGGGAATCATTTTGAGCATTTAGTACATTAAAAGTTACGTTTATAAATAGTTTGTCAGTTTTCTTTGTTACTAAAAATAATATTCTTATTGCGTTATTAATATTGATGGGAATTATTTTACTTCTATGTTGTGGGGTGTTTAAACAATTTAACTAATCGATTGTAATCTTAACTAAAAAAAACTGACAAATTTGGCAATCATGGCACACTATTCGATATTTTAATAAGTCAATCGCATTTTGAAACATCTTGAAAAAATTAAAAAATGAACGAAACATTTTGCCATTAAGGAATGCTGGTATTGGACGAAATATAATCAAAAAACCTGTTAATAAAAAATCTTTTGTTGCAACTTCAGAAAAGCTAATAATCCTCAAATTTATATGTTGGCTAACGTAGATTGGACATCTTTTTCTGCTTTTACTAATGCAGAAGATGCTTCAAATTTCTTTTACAGTAAATTATATAACGTGTTTATTATGTGTGTTCCCAAGTATTCATTTAGGTCAACCAAAAAACATCCCCCATGGTTTAACTATCACATAATTAAACAATTACAAAAGAAACACAATCTAAGAAAAAAATTAAAACAAGAACCTAATAATTACCATGTATACCAAAAATTCTCCTGTTTGCGGGCAAAAATAAAGGTTGATGTTAACGCTCAGTATAACTCATTTATAGAGTCAGCTGAATCTGATATACAATCTAATCCTAACAAGTTCTGGACTTTCGTAAAAAGAAAGCAAAACAGCTCATTGATTCCGAATACCATGTACTACAATAACAATACAGTAGATACACTAGAAGCCATTACTAATAGTTTTGCAGATTTTTTCAGTCGTTCATTGACTCAGATTCAATGACCAGTAACAATAATGTTGCTCATTTTACTTTTCTGAATATCTCTCTGACGAAAATGACGTTTTATGGGCATTAAAAAAATAAAAAACTACCGGACCAGATAACATACCTTCATTTTTCTTGCACGACCTTCTACTATATTACTTAACATTTGCTTAAAAAGTGCTACTGTGCCGTATATGTGGAAGTTGTCCAAAGTGTGTCCTATTCACAAAACAGATGATTGCACTAATATTGAATATTACCGGCTTATTTCTATAATTTAAAATTTTGCTAAAGCTTTTGAAATTCTTCTACACCGTGATATTTATTACCATATTAGCAATAAATGATCCTTACGTCAACATGGATTCGTAAATGGTCGTTCGACGGTTACTATAACCATGTCACTGTAACGTAGTATATCACAGATAATGTTGGTAGCCGACTTCAAACCGATGTGATATATATGGACTTTTCAAAGGCCTTCGACAGATTTGATCATGAAATTTTTAAAATAAATTATTCTCGTTTGAACTATCTGACAACCCACTAAAACTTTTCCTGTCATATTTACATGAAAGAAGGGGTTTGTGTTTGTAAATGGTTTTAAGTCTGTTGAATATCTTACCAAATCGGGCGTGCCTCAAGGGTCCAATTTAGGACCTCTCTTATTTAACATATTTATAAACGATATTGGTGACAATGTCAATGTCGAGTATTTGTTGTATGCAGACGATTAAAGGTTTATAGTAAAATATCGAATGTTAAGGATTGTGAACGTCTATCATTCAATCTAGGTAAGATCCAGCAATGGCTAAATGTGAAGCCATGATCTTTACTCTAAGACATGAACCGATCACATATTCTTATAAGATTAATGGCATTCCTATAAAAAGTACTTCCACTATCAAAGACTTAGGCGTAATTTTTGATTCTTCAATATCTTTTTCAGAACTTATAAATTCTACGGTTTCTAATGCTTTTCAAGATTATGGTTTCATTATGCTAACACTTCGGGAATTTACGGATACATCAACTCTTTTAGTATTATATTTTTCTTTTGTAAGATCTAAGCTTGAGTACGTGTCCTTAGTGTGGAGTCCTTATTGTTTAAGTCATGTTAGAATTAGAATCAGTTCAACGAAGATTCTTAAAAACTCTTTTCTTTAAGATTGATGGTACATACCTCGCAACTGGCATACTCCAATCACAGCTTTTAATGCGCCACTCTATACACAACTTGTAGAGCAGACACAAATATTGTTTGATTGTGTTTTTGCACAAAGTATTAAATAATAAAAATCGATGCTAAAGGTATACTTGAGTCTCTTAACTTTAATGTACCAAGATTAAATGCGAGATCAAGCTTCACTTTTACTTGATAACACCTCGAACGAAAACGTACAAAAGTACTTTCCTATTCACATGATGTGTACGAATTACAATTCTATATGCTCTAGCCTTGACATTTTCAATTGCAACGACAGCAAAATTAGGTCTGCATGTTTAAATTTAATTAGATTACTAGTTGATTTATATAAACTGTTATAATGTTTCCTTTTCTTATATATTTTGTGTCTCGTGTCGTTATGTTTTTCAGTATATGTTCCTGTTCTGTAATTGGAATTTCCCGTTAAACAGTGTAAACAAATAAATAAATAAATAAAAAAGGAAGCCGTTCATATTATAATATACAGTACATTCTATTTATAAGTGACTAATACTGCAATTCTGTACTTATGTAAGATCGCATCTTATAATCTGATTGTAGCAAAATATTTTACAGATCTGTATTATTTGCAATTCTGTAGCTCTGTCGAATTTTTGAAGGTCTATCTGTAAGAATTTACAAGAAACCGTAAGTACTTACAGCAACACACAGAATTGAACATTTTAACCCTACGATCGCTACGATTTGTACACAGAATTGCAGGCTAAATCAACATTTAAATTATTTAAGTTTGACCTCCAGTTTTAAGCACCCTGTACAGTTTAAAACATTTGTAGTGTATTCACACATAAGTTCCAACTCTCTTAAACTTATGGTAAAAATTAGTTATTGAAATTTAACAGTTGTTATTAATTTTCATAGTTGGATTATAGATTTTGTTATATAAACGAAGTGAAGATCCATTTCCCAAAGTATGGGAATTAAGTATATAAATTAATATGAATATGACCGATGTGCTCTTTTCTTTCTTTTTTTTTAATTTATAGATTTTTTGTAATATTTTCTTAACATCGCAATAACTTAAAAATATTAATTTTAGAGTTAATAAATGTTATGAAAAGTTGTCATAAAATATCGAGTAGAATTCGAATTTTACATAAAAAAGCATAACATCCTATTTAAATAAGGGAAGTTTGAGTCAACTTCTGATAGAACCGTAAAGCGCTGCAACCGTGTCATTATTTTTATTAAATAATACACTATTGAAATGCCCTGTATGCAAATTTTCGGTTTCAATTTGTAGCTTTACAACGTCTAATAGGCTACTCACCATGAAGCACCCTGTATCTAACTCCATCACATTTTAATTACTTATTTTTATACGTAATCTATAAAGTTGCTATAGTGTATTTATGTTCAATTCTGCCTTAATTTTTTTAAAAATAAAATTTTATATCTCATATTATGTTCATGTATTAGGTACAGGATTATTCATTATAGGTAAATGTCCCAGCCCTTAAGATAGTTATTATTGCATTCTGTATTTTTAAATAAAACACCCTGTATATTAATAAATTTTTGAAAAATATTTTCTTCTGATTTCAAAATATACCATATCATACCCCTGTCTTACACCGTTCTTAAGTTATTAAAGGATAAATATAGTAAATTAAACTAAATACTGAAAAAGTTAATATTATCAAAGAAAGTTATGAAAATTACAACTGTCATGTTTATTAAATGTCATTTCTTTATTGAAAAATTCAGAATGGTTTACAGTGTAGAAGAAAAATTTAAATATTTACTTGCTATATAGAAAATAACAAAGATAAACGTGCGACGCAAAGTGCATACAGGAAATTGTATCTAAATCGTCTAACACCCGTAGAAAATACGTTCAGACGTATTTACCAAAAGGTAAATAACACTGGTAGTTTTTATAGAAAAAGGTGAGTAGTTCATGCAAACAACGAAGATCAATTAGATATACTGCTTTATTTCGAAGGTAAACCCTATTATAGGTATTATTGAAAAGTTTTTGAAAACTATATTATTTTTTAGAAAATTCTGAATGCAGTACAAATAATGCAGCAGCTCAGTTAAATATAAGTTACTCTATAATACAACGTACGTTGAAAACTAACAACTACATACCATATAAAATTTTACCCGTACAAGTTTTGACAGAGGCTCAAAAGGAAAAGGTTTGAGTTTTGCCGCCAAATGCTCCAAAAGGTTGATGAAGATCCTGATTATTTGACTAAAATATTATGGACCGATGAATCATCCTTTTCTACGGCTGGAGTTTTTAATAGGAAAACCGTAGGTCATATGAAAACAAGGAGAATAGGAAAATATTGATAAAATCAATAAACAAATCAAGAAGAAAAACTCCTAGTGTATGGTGTGGAATTTTCAGAAACAAAATTGTTGGACCCATATTTTTTGATTTCACTTTAAGTGGAGTTACTTATATGGAAATGATTCTTCCTGAAGTTGAAAATATTCTTGTAGAGAATTTTTCGGACGTTCAACTTCAGGATATATGATTTGGATGCAGGATGGGGCAGCTCCGCATAATGTCCTACCAGTTTCAGAGCATTTGAACAATGTATTTCAAGTGTGAATAGGGAATAATGGAACCATATTATGGCCGCCTAACAGTCCGGATCTAATCCCTATGGACTCATTTATTTGAGGGTTTTTAAAAGACAATAAATAATAATAATGACTGTATTCAAGTCATGAAAGACCGATTCAATTAGAAATAAATACTCTAAATGTATACAATCAAGCCATTTCTGATGCAATTCACCATATAATTAGACGTTTTCAATTATGCATTGAAAATAATGATGGACACTTCGAACATCTTTTATAAGTTATTATTTATTTATAGTTGTAAAGTTATCTTTGTTATATTCGTTATCTATTATTTGTAATTTTAATTAAATGTTGACCAAAACTCATTTTGTAGATGCACAACTTTTATTTAATAACTTAAGAGCGGTGTAAGACAGGGGTATGATATGGTATATTTTTGAAATCAGAAAAAAAAGATCTTTTCAAAAATTTACTAATATACAGGGTGTTTTTTTAAAAATACGAATAAGTTTTTTGTGTTCCTTAAACTAAGCACGCCACTTTTATTAACGTTATAATAAAATTAGTTTATAACCACACAACTTTTACTTCAAATTTTTTTTGTATATGCAATAATAACTATGTAAGGGCTGGGTCATTTATAATGAATAACCCTGTACATTTCTTTCCTGGAGCATCTCCATAGAATGTTTTAGAATTTCGCTCTGTTTGGTGTTATCATTAAACGTTAATTCAATGCAATCTATAAGATCTTCCTCTCACCCATTTCAATCTGCAACATCGTATCACTTTGATGTAACTATCTATTACAGATTATCCTTCTCACTGCTCTATATTTTGTAAAATTTGCACCCTTTTCCAGTTGATTTTTAAGTGAAATAATTGTTTCACAAGAATTATTGTACTATAGGTACTTGTATAAACCTTCTCCAATTTGTACTCAAATATATATTACTACTTGCCAATAGGTACTATCTTGGCTACATTTTTACCAATGTATTTCATGTGACTGTTAAATATTACTTTCCCAACTAATTATACCTAAATATTTATCTTTATTAAACTAATTGTATTTTATAATTTCTATATGTTAATTCAAATCCTTCATTTATCCATCTTTTAACAATGAACTTCTTACCTATTATCCATTGATTTAGTTTTTTTCTTTTAACTTTAATGGTCATTTTTATTTTTTCCAGAGATGTATATCCGATGTATCATCCGCTCAGCGATCGCAACTATAGCTTTTCCGAAATCCTCACTTATAGTCTTATCTAAGATTTTACTATTTTCTATGTAATGAGGTCTCTAATATTGTATATAAAAATATCGTATTTATTGATCTAAATTCCTCTACGTGTATGGTATTTTTCACTTTCTTTATAACTAATACAATAAAATTGAGATCTTGACGTATTCGGGAACCTGACCTTTTTCGAAGCTAACACATTACATGTAATAAAATTTATTTCTTATATGTGCATGACAACGGTAATCTATTGAAGTTTTATTAAAATAGTTCTGTTTTATATTGCTTATCTGCCTATTGATGTTTTCGCCGATGAACGTGAAATCACATAAAAATCCTATTTTTCATGTGGTTAATAAAATAACTTTAACGTATTATTATTAACCATTTGCACAAGAACTTTTTGTGAATAATCATGATATAATGAAAATTTGTATACACCTTCGTTGTGATGTTTTAAATGTCGTGTGAAAAATTTCGTATGCTAACATTTAAGGAAAATAGTATATTATATACAACAAGTTTTATAAACAGAATTTTAGACACGAGATTTGTTTAGGGAAGAGTGAAGCGTAGCGGAGCGAGTGTCTAAAAAACGAGTGTCTAGAGATATTCATAAAACGAATTGCATACTATACTTTTTCTACGACCAAGACAAAAATACTAAAATTTGAAAGTTACTTTACTTCAGCTTAACAATAACATAACAATATAAAATACTGAGGTTACTATATTAACATTAGAAACATTTTTGACAATTAAAACTAACTTTAAATAACCAACAAGTGTCATTAATTTGAAGCCAAGTTCAACCCGTGACTACTTCGTATCGTGACGAAACATTTTCCGCGATATCCTCCTTCCACGCACTAATGATAAGTCAACTATGTGTGTTAGGAATCTTAATGTTCAATTATCAAATTCCATGTGTGAAAAAACGATTTAAATATTGATCTTTTAATTGTAGTTTTTCCCGTTTTCTTCGTCGGTCGAAACGTCGACACTTTTGATAAGGGACAAGGTGTTTTTACTCCAACATCCGCGTTCTCAACTTCTATGGAAGAACGCCCACTCTTGTTTGGGAAAAACTACAATTAAAAGAAAAATAAATTAAGGAGTTACATTTAAGATTTAAATTGATGTCTTGATAAAGGCTACACATTGTAGTTGCCGATACGTTGACCGAAAATTTAACGTTTTTTTTCTCCACAAAGACGATCCTAGAAATAGGAAATGTAAACGTCATTGTTTAATAAAATTAAAGAGAAACCCACAATTAATAAAAAAATTAAATTTGATTGTGTTATGCTTAAAGTTCTAAAAATTAAGGTGTTTTTTCAATTGCATTGATATGAATATGAGTTTATTTGCCTGGTTATGTTTGGCAACTGCAGTTTCGCCACATAAACTAGGTATATTTTTACTGCTAAACGATATAATCTACTTTGTTATTTATTTATTAATTTGTCCCACTCTACAATGTGAACTATTTCATGAGAGGGACAATACATTTCAATACATACAAGTTGAAATACAATTAAGCGATTGACCATAGAATTATGGCTTTTATTAACTTAAAGAAATAAACATCGAAAACAATAAATATAATAACGGAGTATTGTCAAACATTGACAAACGTCATGACCCCAGTAGACGTAAGTGCTAGTCAACCATAAAGTCTAACACTCTCGCATATCACCTCATTCTTCCCCTGTATATTTTTCATCTTCCACTATAAAGTCCTTGAAGTGGGATGGCAATCTTCTGGCTCGGGACGGTCTTCCGTAGGCGGTCCAGGTGTCAGACCAAGATCCTCCAGGTCTAGGTTGGTCGTCCAAGTCTTGCGAGATTATATTCGCGTTAGGCCAGGCTCGTCTTTCTGGTTGAGTAGTAGCCGGTGACTGTTGTGCTTCTTGTGTCTGTGAGATTTGAGGCTGAGACTCGGGTAGTGATTCAATATTTTGTAGTTTATGCTCATCTAGTATCTCTTCGATAATGTTTGGAAAAGGCGCTAGCTGCTTATTTGATACTGTTGATGTGCCTCCGTCTGCCCGTCTTATTAAAGAATAATAGGGATTGCTTTGGATCAGTTCTGTTTCCTCAACTAGGGGGTCTGACTTTGAGTGACGAACGTTTGTTTTCACTAGGACTGGTCCTGGATTCGACAACCATGATGGTAGAGAGTCGCCGTTGGGTGATCTTCGGGGATACAAAAATAGTTTCTCATGAGGCGTGGCATTGATCTATGTACACAACAGTGAATGGACACAATGTAAGGCGTCCTTAAGTACTGTCTCCCATTTTTCTGTGGTGAGTCCCTTGGAACGCAAGCTGAGTTGAATAGTGCGCCAAAGTGTCCCATTAAGCCGTTCAACTTGTCCGGTACCCTGTGGGTTGTACGGTGTTGCCCTTCAATGATGCAATATTTGAGTCTCTTAGGAAGTTTTTAAATTCTTCAGACATGACACAAGTACCTCTATCGCTGTGTATGTATACCGGCTGACCAAAAGTGAGGAACAAATCCTTAAGACATTTTATGACAGTAGAAGAGGTCATGTCTTTGCACGGGTAGGCAAAAGGGAATCGACTGTACTCATCTATGATTGTTAATATATATTTATTTGGGGAATCAGACGAAAGGGGGTCTTTAAAATCGATATTTAATCGTTCTAATGGTGATGTGGCCTTAATTAGTTTGCCCTTTACTTTCGTGAACCTTGGCTTTATCTCAGCGCCTTGTCATAGATTACTCGATGACTATCAATAAATATAATAACGGAGTATTGTCAAACATTGACAAACGTCATAACCCCAGTTGACGTAAGTGCTAGTTAACCATAAAGTCTAACACTCTCGCATATCAACTCACAAGTTTAATGACTAAAGTACAAGTGTATAATATAATAATGAATAAAAATAAATTGAAAGTAGGTATACCAAAAATAATCTCAGACTGTTATTTTGATTTAACAGTATCTAAGGATAATTGAGAAATCACTTATGTAAAATATGTAAATTTACTGAGGGCTCTGTGTCTCACCAAAAATCCGTGAATTCTCACAAGGCGGTTCACTCCAACAGCAGACACGATAGCAGGAGATTTACAAATAAAACTACAATTAAGATTATTATCTTCCGGGTTGAGCCGTGTTCGTCCTTCCTTCCTACGTTCTCTGCTTGACGTTTTGCTAACCATGCTGTTAGCTTCTTCAGAAGTTACTCTAAAGACTAATGTTGTTGTCTTCTGCTCATCGTTATATACCTATGTTCCGCTACAGTTGGTTGATAGGACTCCACCCCCTATCTTTGTCATCATTTGGTTAACTAGGTCCATTTAATTATTCCATACAGTAATTATATAAATGAATATACTTTTCGATAACTAGCTAGAGTCACCTGAAATAAGTGGAGGCTTCCCCGGACGCTCAACCTAGCTGGCATCCCAATGAGCAAGATTGGGAGCACCTAATAAGGCTACCCTCTCCACCTGCATCATGTCATTCAGGTAGCCCGCAACACCCCCCTTTGCGAGTAACCCCACCTGAAGGAACCACGACATTGTGTCGGGCAACTGTGCACCGAGGGTGAATGATTAAATGTTATTCAAATACGCCAAACAACCTTTTTGTTGCCGGCTCACTACTGACTTGCGTCTCCACTATCGGTCTACTCAAATTTCATCATTTTCTAAATTATAATAAAATATAACCTCATATTTCTCACTATTAAAAATAAATCTTATTCTATCTGACAGTCACTCTGACAAAACCTCCGCACTCTATATATTTTTATATCCCATTAAATTTTTCTATAGAAAGGAATTTATTATAAACCAAATGTAAATAAAATAAGAACAATAACATATAACAAATACTTATATAGTTGTAGAAAAAAATTAATTAATAGAAAATATAACCAAATGTAACTTTAACACTTATAACCGCCGCCGGCTCTTAGGATTTTTTAACGAATGGCGGCCGTTAAAAATCAGTTTTCTAAATACATAATAAAATAAACTAAATTCCATTAGGATACAAATAATTATGAGAGACCAGAGTTTGTTGCGTTTTTCTTCTCAAGAAGTTATTTTCTGGCCGATACACAAATAACAGGATCGGTTGATTTATAAAATCTCGGCTTCGCTTCGCTTTGATTCGCTACGCCTCGATTTGACAAACATTCAACCTCGTCTGTTATTTGCTACATATCGGCCTAATGTCGTTAATAACTATAACTGAAATACGTATAGGTACCTATATCAAAAATTAATAAAACAAAAACAATTTTTTTTGACAAATACAGAATTATGTTATAATGCGCAATTTGATATTTGTTACAGATGTGGTCGAATGGAACTGATATAATGTTTTAATGATAGATGGAAAATGTTTGTGTTGTGTTATTTTGTAGGGTATTATACATTGGACACATCTCATGAACAGGTGAGTGGTACATGATGTTAGTACCGTATTTTTGAAAATAAAAAATTGGTTGAGTTCGTAAGATCTTCTGTGGAATATTAAAGTGCAGAGCACACACGCAATCATCCAGAAAAAAATTGATTAGCTTAAAACAATTGAGAATCAGTGTTACAAATCTATGAATCTAAAGAGGCAAAGGAAAACTCTTTCAAAAGATCATCATGTGGGTAGCCTCTAGTGGAGCAACTGACAGCAGGCTATACAAAAATCATATATGGACATGGTTCATTTATTTGTACATGTTTACAGAATAAACACAATTTGTGTCGTAAAGATTGAAACTTAAAATCACAACCCAAATATAGATAAAACTGAAATGTTTGTTTTTTTGAGATTGTTATTACCTATAATACGACTAAACATACTAGGTTATAAAAGCTTTCTAAAACGGTTATGTAAATTTGTGTATGTCCGTGCGATGCTTTATTTTATTCAGGTGGTAACTACCTTCTATTAATTGTACATGTTTAGCCAACCAATCTTCACTAACTTTTGTGATATGTGCTGCCATCTTCTAATCCTATAGATAAAACCAGAAATACATCATCTTCCCCGGAATGTAGAACGTCCCATAGATACCTACATGCAGTAGATTCTCTATACGTGGCGATATGCGTTAACTTTTTAGTTTTGTCATTGATTGAATATTGCGATTATAGTGTCGTGATGGATATCGATTCAGAATCGATTACATTTCATCAACGATGGCTGGGCGCTGTAATACCGGAAATAATGTTACCACACGACAGAACAAGGCATTAATTTAAAAATAATTTTTAAAAAGTTTTTAATATTTCATTTGTATAAATATTACTAGGATATACTATTCAGTTTGTTTGAATTAATCTTTAATTTTAAATTGAGTGTTAGGTGGGAAAATAACAGGAAACTAAAATATTATAATAATGTAACACGTATCGCCACCTATCGGCAACTTCGGGAAGATCATATGCAAATATAGAATTATTTGAGCCTTATACATTCCGGGGGAGATGATGTATTTCTGATAAAACGAATAGACATGCATTCTGTACCGTCTGAATGCGCCAAACACCTGCCTGCAACAAACATGGCGAGTAAACAACATCAGTAGTTTAAGAAGTGTTAAAACACCAAAAGCTGACAGCATCTCTTTGAGCTTAACATTAAGAAAATCACGACAAGCATTTAGATATTTAAACCTTATTTCCTGCTAACATCATTGATTATAAAGTTCTGATACTTACATCCAAAAACAATGATTGGCGTTTTGTTTGGATTTGATTTAACACCGTTGCAGTCATTTATTTATTTATTTAATCGTATGGTACATTTTAAATATTGTATTGTGATGTAAGTGTTATGTATAGTGCCCCAGAAGATCAGTATAAACCTGTACAGTGTGGTGACGAAACCGTGTGCAATTGTGGATTGGTTTGTCTTGGCAAAGCATTTGCTTCAAGGTTTAGGAAAACCACTAAAACCTAAACATGCCAACTCTTACCCAAGAATGCAGAAAATTGCGTCAATTTAACCCATCATTAATAACTTGTTCAGCCTCTCTCAGATGTTTTATGTCAGAGGAATAGTAAAGTTGTGTATCATCTTCGTATCTGATTGCCAACTTCAGAATACGATTATCAAAGTATCGAAGGCATTAGAAAATTTAAGCAGTGTAATAAAGGTCACGTGAGATCAGCGTAACTAGTTAAATGCACTGTAATTTGGCATCAGTTCAAGAAATTATTTAAAAAAATTGTGTGAAATTATATTACCAACAACTTTTATTTGAAAAGAAAACTAATCTTCATAAACAAATAGTACCTACTGTGGGTAATTAAGTGCCTTCTTGAGTATTCACATTACACCTAAACAGTTTCTATAAAACCTACCGTGTTTACCGGCCTCCAGACAAATTTTTTCTCTTCATATAACGTACTAACTCTAATCCACCGGAAAATGGAAAAAAAGTGGTGTTAATGTTTTTGATTTCGCAACCGTCGCATAACTAAAAAACTGTAAAATTGGTGTTGACAAACGTCCACGCATAATCTGCACCTTACCTACATAAAGAACACGATATAGCAACTTCGTTTAAGTAAGTCAAAAGTTCTCAGCCTCAGACTATTGTCCATTTTAAAGACTAATCTACAATAATTACTAGTCGCATCACCTGTCACTGAGCTGTCGTAGAACGAAAGTGTCGCAGAAGTTCAATTACAATATTTCTACTGTACTACTCTTGCATCAGCCAATGAAATTTCTGTAATCTTTCCAGTTTTATTGATTTAAAATTTTTTAATCTAGGTTTCAATTTCTGATTGTGGCAAATTGTTACGAAAAGGCATATCTTGGTCTAAACCAGTTCCAAATTGATCTGTTCTACACACCTGAATCACATATTCATCCTGCATATAAAGTCACCCAAAAAAATTAGCACTATTAAGACAGTAAACATACCGTGCTGCCCAATATCTAGCCAAGTAAAACAATAATTAAATTAGCATCAGACGACGCCATATACTATGTTTCAAAAACTTTATTTTATTTTTTAAGCAAAATGTTGTATGTCGCTGTACACTTTCGACACTCTTTTATACATTTGTTAATATCACTACCATGTGGAGGTCTGAGCGAAATGCTTGTTTATTTAGATATTCTGTGTGGTATGTATGATTATATGTATGAACGAATATATGCTTATTTTGTTAAAATTTCTATGTCAACTTTAATTTCCCTACAATTATTAAGGTGATCTTAAACTTTCTTAAGCGACAGTGTACGTCCGGCGACAAAAATAAAACCCAGGCTCGAGATATAGAGACATAGAATTTGGACATTTCTACAACCTAAAGCTTTCTTGTAATCCGATGTATTAAATTAAGGTTCAAAGAGTAGGAAATGAACTAGAATTTGTTATTTTTTTTAAATGCTTGATTGCTATTGTATTAACATTAACTTGTAGTTATTCAAATTAATATTTTTTCTCAAGCAAAAAAATTTTGTTAATTTCAATTGTTTACATATTACCATGTACACTCGCATAATAATACCTACTTGCAGATTTTTGCCATTAGCATAAACTTCTACGATTCTTGAGTACAATAGAATAAATCTCCACATACATAAATTTAAAACCAGACTCCTGTTAGTAGAATTCTTTAGTTGGATTCTGTCACTCTAATAGTTCTTAGATTCTGCTTCTAATTTGCTTAGATTTTTTATTAATATTTGTAAAAGTATAACAAAAGTAAATATTCTCCGGTATAAAGAAAAGTATAGTTTCTTTAAAACCGCACTGGCAAGGAAACAAAAATATATCGGACTATGAAAAAGACACACTTTAGATTAAACGTCCGATCACAGTTTTACAAAAAATCGAAATATAAGTTACAGAAAATAGAACAAATTTGTGTTTAATACTTTTGAAAGCATTAAGTAGTTAAAATCTTACCGAGTAAGAACATATTATTCTTCGGTAATATCCAGCGCCAGCGCCTACAGCTAAAATTATTGCGAACGCGATACTAAACTTAATAGTGTCATCTCGTGAATTGAATCCCAGCTGGCCGGTCGTTGTCTGGAGCGTTATAAAACAGATTATTCTATCAAAATTAAGTATCAGTATCGATGAACACCCTACACAAACAAACAAAATTAAATCGATTTAAGAATACGCAATTCTTATAGGTACAGATTGTTAATAAATACACGTATTACATATTTTAAGTGCAAACAGAACATGCAAACATAGGGTGAACGTTCATATAAAGATCTTTTTTTTTAGGTTTAGTTTCGGAGTTGGAGCTCTTTGAAGATTATTTCTTTAGGTCATTTTTACTTACATCTTATGAATTAAGATGGGGAGTTATACGACGGTTTCCAAACCGAAAATTTTAATATCCCTTTTTTTTCATTTTTTCGACGAATTAGAGTTAGTACGTTATAATGAAGCAAAAAAAAAATTATGTTCGACGGCCGGCTGTCCGTCCGTATGTAAACAAGATATAGAGGAAACCACCCGTCCCATTTTTATTAAACTTTGTACAAGGACCTCATTTATAATTCCGAAAAAGTTTGATTAGTTTTTGGGCATAATGTATGTAGTCAAAAGGGCCGTTAACCTATACAGATTTTGGAATTTTTGAAATATTTAGGAAAATAATCATTTTACACATTTTTGTTTCAAATGAAAGTTATTTATAATTTAATTATACACATTTTTTGATCCAATAACGAATTACTGGGATATAAAAATCACGTGACCAATATCAATTTTACAAAAAAAGGTTGAGGGAGATAAGGAGTTCTGCGGTAAACGCTTATTTTATAAATATTTTTAGAACCTCGCTTTAAAAAAATGTGAAAATTGGCAGTGTTACTTAACTTTACAAGTCATTTAACCTTCGTTGGTCTTAGTAACACTGTGTGTCTTTAATGTATTTAATAATTGACGTGTATTTGGTTTTTTTATTTATTAATTTACCAAATCTTGATGTTTAACTTGACACACAAAGATATTGTTCAGGTTATAAAACATTAATTGTTAGACGCCTTGACAAAGACGGGACTAATCCAGTCGAAACGTTGGCTGAATACAAACTTATGGTGTTTACCCGAACGCCCCCTTACACTCCTTCAGAAGGCTCAGTATAGAAAATAACTAAAAGAAAATTAATATTGAGGAGTTCCCAATCAATTTACAAGACAATTTCTTTATGCAGGTTAGATTTTTCTAACACGATCATAAGCATCTCATTTGAGGGGGCCAAAGGATATTTTCAATCATACTTTCTTTATCTGTCACTCTTTACATTTTTAGATAATGAATTAAAAGTTTTTACTAAAAAAGGTAGGTACTCTTATAGAGCACACATGATGCACCGTTTTTTGAGACAAAGTTGATTTTTTAAATTTTAGCTGTCGTACTATTTTTTAAATAAAAGCTTTGAAAAATCAACAAAACATTATTTTAATAATAATTAGTACAATAAGTATTGGAAATGACGACCACCAACCTGAAGATATGTATAAAAAAATGACCTGAAAACATCGTCTTCAAATAGCACCAGCTCCGAAACCGAAGCTCAAAAACTATATGTTTATATAAACACTAGCTGGTACCCGCGACTTCGTTCGCATTCTTTTAATAATTTACTTAATCTTTGCAAATAAATAAATAAATAAATATTATTATAATACCTCATTTAATTTTTTCAAATATCAAATATCTACTGTTGCCAATTGAAATTTCAGGAATTGTAACAGATATCGAATATTCGAATATTGTGAGAGTTTTTGGTTCTTCCTGAAAATTACGATTTTGATGGTACGTCTTAACGCCTTATTGCTATTAGACTAAAAATATCCTTTTAAATTAAACAGTTTACGATAATAGTAAGTGAGAAACATCGGAAAAATATGTTGGCTGCATTGAAATTTTAATGTTGTTTTCTTCTTCTTCTTCTTTCTGTTTATTGTTAAGTTATGTTTTAATTTTGAATTACGCTCTTAGTTTGAACTTATAAACGTTTCTAGAGTAACCGTCACAATGTGGGGTCCCTTAAAGGATAATTATCACATACTAAAAATTGTAGTCTGTGTCCCTTATTAAGGGATGATGTGTTGGTGTGTAGATAGTTCTTTGCAAGAAGCCTATTTGATAATATAAACTGTTAAGTTAAATAAAACTATGTATAGGTACGTGTACAGGGCATGTCATTCTAAAACAAAAATTTCAAAATTTTATGCTCTACTTACCATATCCCAGAAGAATACACGTATAATAATAATAATAATAATAATAATAATGTTTTTTTAAGATAAAACAACAGTTCTTCTGTACCCTGAAGACTGTTTTAAAGCAGACCCAGCATATATTTATTTGTCAACAGCTTTATACCTATAGGTAAGTTTAAATTTACAAAATATCAATTCCTCAAAACCTCCTTATAAACAATATTTTTAGTTTGTTTTTCAGGCTGAAGAATAACTAAGTTGTCAGATGAACTGACTCTTGGGCACGCCACGTATAACTGGCCATGGGAAAAACAATCATTCCTGAGGTCTATACCAGCCACTTTCAAAGTTTGACCCTGTGCTTTGTTAATGGTCATCGCGTAGCATACCTTAACCGGAAATTGCAAACGTGTAAATTCGATATAGTAATCTGAAGGTATCAAAGGAATCCGAGAGATGAATACTGATTCTCCTTGGTTGACGCCCGTGAAAATGGTGGCTTCAATAACATATTTGTGCAATGCCTTCACCTGAAGTCTGGCGCCATTGCACAGTTTTGGGGGGTTCAAATTGCGCAATAAGATAATTGGAGCACCAACTTTATGGTAGAGGATATGAGGTGGTATTCCTGGTGGTTCAAGTGTGTGGAGAAACTCTACAGGGTATTATCAATATTGTTGCGAGTGCATAAGGATTTTGTTTAATTGAAGTAATAAATACACCTAAATCCTTATATAGTATTTAATTTCAATACGATCGGTTTCGAAAGACATTAGTGGTGGTCAGACCACCACATTTAATACCGTAACATAAAACCAACAATTTTATAGACATACTTGAGAATGGAAGACTAATGTTTTTCGAAACCGGTCGTATTGAAATTAAATACTATACAGTGTGTCCAAAATTCGATGCTCACCATTGGTATTTTGGAAACGGTAAGAGTTACAGGGTCGGTTAAATGGAACAATATGGAGGTATTTATCTTACCTCTTCAGACCTTCTCTTGTTTTTCCAAAGAAATGCGTTGCCTACTAGATATTGCAAAAAAAGTGAAAATCGGCATTTTCTTTAAACTTGCGTAGAATCCACACTATTTATCCTATCAAAAATATGTAAATATAAAAGTTGTAGACATTTAGATATTGAATAATATGCGTCATTAAAATATTTTTTGCTTGCATCAGTAGCGAAATATGACCCAAAGTTGCATTTTTTTAAATGGAAATGATAATTTATTTTTATACAGTTGAATTACTTGATTTTTTTCCTTTTCAACGATATAAGGTTCGAGCTATTTATCTTGTGTACTTTAGAAGATATAAAGAAAAATCGTTTTTGAGATCTGTAGATGTATTTTAAAGCACATCACACTATCCATGATTGCAAATTTTTAAGAAACAAACAACTGCACATCAAATCTGTCAATAATATTGTTACAGTAGTATCGTGTCAGAACTTGTAGTTGTTGTAGTAAGCTATTCATATTCAAAATTGATGGTGCAGTTTTCAAAGCATGAAAAAACGGACATGTTTGTTGTCTACATAAGATGCCATCGTAATTCAACTGCGGCAGCAAATGAATATCACAACTTATACCCCGAAAGAAGGCAACCTCACAGAACTTTGTTTTCCCGACTCGAGCAAAATCTTCGACAAGGTGGATCCTTCACCGCCATTCGTCCTACAACCTATCAAAAAGACAATGAGGATGCTGAAATAGCTGTTCTAGCCGCTGTTAATGTTGAGCCTTCCGTTTCAGTAAGAAAAATTTCGAATGACAGTGGTATGGCAAGAAGTTCAGTACATTATGTTTTAAAAAGAAGAAATTTCATCCTTATAAGCCAATGATATGCCATCATATCAAAGAGAATGATTATGCTCGAAGAGTTACATTTTGTAGATGGTACCTGGATGAAGTTTTTTTTTTACAAACGATAATTCTTTTTCTAAAAAAATTCTTTGGAGCGATGAAAGTAGATTCACAAACAACGGCATTTACAATCGGCATAATTATCGTTATTGGAATAATGAAAATCCGAAAATAGTTCGAGAATCGCGTTTCCAAGAACGATTCGGATTTAACGTGTGGTGCGGTATTTTGGGAAATCGTTTGATAGGTCCATTTATTTATAATCAAACGCTTAATTCGACTAGATATCTTCAACTGCTGCAAGCCGAAGTCGAAGATGCATTGGACGAGCTACCTATTCAAGAAGAAAGAAGTATTTTGTTTCAGCAAGACGGCGCCCCGGCCCATAATTCCAGGATCGTCACTGAATATTTATCAGCAAGATTTGGAAACCGTTGGATTGGAACAAACGGTCCCATACGTTGGCCTGCGCGATCACCAGATTTGTCCATACTAGATTTTTCCTGTGGGGACACATAAAAATTTAGTATACGTTGTCAATTATGAGAACGTTAATGATTTGCAGCAGAGCGTCATGCAGGCCTTTAATTCAGTTAGCGTCCGTCAATTAATGAATTGCCGAATAAATATTGAAAAACGCTATACAAAATGTTTAGAAGTCAATGGCCGCACTATTGAGAATCTTTTATAGGAAAACTCATTCGTTTTACGATGTTATCCACCCGTTATGTTTTTGTTATTATTGCTTACAACTTGGTAACATTATAAATCTGCCTCAAAAATGATTTTTCTTTATATCTTCTAAAGTACACAAGATAAATAGCTCGAACCTTATATCGTTGAAAAGGAAAAAATCAAGTAATTCAACTGTATAAAAATAAATTATCATTTCCATTTAAAAAATGCAACTTTGGGTCATATTTCGCTACTGATGCAAGCAAAAAAATATTTTAATGACGCATATTATTCAATATCTAAATGTCTACAACTTTTATATTTACATATTTTTGATAGGATAAATAGTGTGGATTCTACGCAAGTTTAAAGAAAATGCCGATTTTCACTTTTTTGCAATATCTAGTAGGCAACGCATTTCTTTGGAAAAACAAGAGAAGGTCTGAAGAGGTAAGATAAATACCTCCATATTGTTCCATTTAACCGACCCTGTAACTCTTACCGTTTCCAAAATACCAATGGTGAGCATCGAATTTTGGACACACTGTATAAGGATTTAGGTGTACTTATTACTTCAATTCTTCAGGGTAATTCACAGTATCATCAATATCCAATACAGAATCCACTGTCCAGCTTTATCAATTTCAGGGTAGATTCTGTTGGTTAAACTGATCAGATCTGTTACAACATCACTAAGTTTTGTGGATATTTTGATTTTTCCTCCCTCCTCTGAAATATTTCCATTACCAATATCTATTAATATTTTAGAGTATTCTTCCGCCCTTGTGTCGCGTTGTAGATGGACTTGCATATTAAGTTCCAAAGACAGTCTGCTAATTTTCGGCCATAAAACTGATGACTTGAGGCAGGCCTTTACCTCATCCGCACGTGTTCCTCTTGGTACAACAGGTAATGTTTGTCTGAAGTCACCAGCCAATAAAACCGTAACTCCGCCCATAAGTCTATTGCAACTCCTAATGTCTTGCAGAGTCTTATCTAGAGTCTCAATACCTTTCTTGTGAGCTATGGTACACACATCCCAAACAATAACTTTGGCATCTCGAAGGACTTGCGCCATATCACTCTGCTTTTTTATGTTACACAGTGGAGTTTCACAATAGTTCAAGTTAAGAGGTAACGTAAAGGCAGAGTGAGCCGTTTTACCTCTATCAATCAAGGTAGCGGCAATACCTGAAGACGCAACAGTAATGGCAATATTTCTTCCGCTTCTAACTGTGGCCAATAATAGGTTAATTAAAAACGTTTTACCTGTGCCACCAGGAGCGTCAAGAAAAAAGACTTGCCCTGAATCAGAGGTAATACTGTTCATAATTTTATTATAGACATTTTTCTGATCGCAATTTAATTTTTGTATATTTGCAGCAACCTCTTCAGTTAACTGTCATAGGCCATTTCACTTATATATTTCCGGTTGTTAGCAATATCTCCCTGCTCTCGTGATGGTGACGGAAGTCCAAAATATAGGAGTTTTTGCCAGACAGGAATATGACAATATCTTCTAGAAGAATGAGGCATTGATTATAAGCAAACTTGTACCAGTCCAATATCTCCGGCCTGGACCTCCATTTGGCGCTTAATGTCCTCGGCAAGACTGTCTTGGTGTTTCTGCCACAGATTTAAAGGATCCCCCACTTGGCAGAACACTAACATGATGGCGAATAACTCACGCAGTTTCTTAGGAAAATCAGAGAGTGCGGTCCCAGTGTGCATTGTCCTCAAGCAAGCCAAGTACTTTGCACGCCGCTTGAAATCTTGGCTGAACCACTCCTGCCACAGTTTTAAGAGCACTAAAAAATGTTGGGCCGCAAATTTCGTGAAGAAGGAGGCGCAGATAGTAGCATTCAGGATTACTAGGATGGATGGTGTATACTCGACCCAATACACGATCTTATTTCACTCCAGGATACCCTGGCACAGATTGTCCTTGCTTCCTTCGAAAAAATTTATTGGTTTTCCATATGTAGTAGCTTGGAACTTCGCAATATAAAAGTGTTCTTGCGAAGAAATTGACTTGACACAAGTCGAAAAAGGCCAGAAGTGTGGTTTTTGGAGGGTTGTTGATCTTATCAACAACATAACTCTCCGTAAAATACACTCTCTGGCTATTTTCAAGATGTACTGTCAGGTGCACAATAGGAGGATACCTTTCGTGGATAGGGAAGCAGAAAATCCCCCAAACTGCCTCAGAACTGCTTATATAGCGTCCTGTCTCATACCTTGCCACTTCATTCAGATTATCAACAGTAAACGTTGCCTGATCAGAACCTTTGTTTACATACTTACAAATATATTTTATTGATTTTACTGAGTTGCAGAACTCCACGTTTATATGGACTGAGAAAGTCCGGGACAGGACGGGATTATATGGCACTACCCAACGATTGTCACAATCCACGCTACTAACTTTGACAGTAAACCCACCGTCTGCTGAAGACCGACTTCGATACTTAGGATAGCCGTCTTCTCTTATTTTAGTCTCCTTTAAAAGTGGTCGTGGATATTTCTTGGAGCACACACCATTAACCATACAGGGCGAATTCCTGTTGAGAGTTCCACACGGACCATGAATCATGGTTGACTTGACAATTTCATGAAGAACTGGATCAAGATCAGGATCGGGAATTTCCGCACTGATGACTTTGTCAATGGACTCTGGTCTTATTTTTTCTTCCAGCCACAGAAGAATATGAATGTGGGGAAGACCACGTTTCTGCCATTCCACGGGTACATATTGCAGCTGGTAGTGCTAAATATACAACCTTTAGTTAGCAGCTTCATAATCTGTTTTATTTTAAGGTGGAAAACCCTAGCAATAACACTGTTGTGTGATCTCTGGCCTTGCTTGAGACGCTCAGCTATTTCTGGCCATTTCGGATTGCAAGTAAATGTAATGAACAGATCCGGTCGTCCGAAATAGCGCACATATGTCATGGCATCTTGAGCCCGCTGGTGCATATAGCGGGGCCCTCCAGTGAAAGTCGATGGTAGCACAACCATCTTTCCAAAGTCTGCAACTTAGCCGTCTGTTCTGGTCATGACGTCCTTTAAGGGAACATATTCCTCACTTCGCAGTTTTTTTTGGTTGTTACGTATCTAATTTATTCGTTCAGTCTCTACTGTGGCATACATATCAACCAAAAATTGATTTAAAAGACTGCGAAATAGCAACAGGTAGGATTCTTCCCCAGCGCGCTCCATTAATCTGTAGCTGTAGAATTTTGTTGCAGACACAGTCTTCTTAAGAGGCTGCTTGGTGTTTGGGTCCCGTTGAGGGATATTTATTTGATAGCCGTCTTCTCCATGGCAAAACATAAGAGGGTACTGAAGAGCGTCATAAGCTCGATGTGTCTCGCTAATTCGAACCACTTGATTATCCCTGCTGTGGATAACGATGTCCCTCTTTTCAAACTCCTGACCAACAATGACAACGACAACTTTTCTAGTCGTGGGTGCGTTGAAACGACCTGGGTGTTCATCACCAGGTTTTTTATTGGCATGAATTACCACTTTGAAGTGTTTTTCTCCTTTAGGTAATGAATCAACAACGGCCTTAAAATCGACAATGTACCTATTGCATTTGTACAGCAAATTTTGCAACTGGCCAACCAGTTCTGCATGAACGCCAGAGAACAATCCGCAGCGGATCTCCCTTTCATTGTCATCATCACCCACAAAGTATATTTGAAGAAATGCAGCTTGTTGAGACTCAGCCATTATGCTCCCTATCCGGTGGTATACTTGCCCCTGCACTTTAAAAGTTGGCATAAAATTACCCTCGCTGACCTCTTTAGCTCCAAAAGATGTCATTTGGAAACATCCGTTGTATTTGCGAGCGGAAGAAAGAAAATGCTTTGCCTTTACGTGCCGATGGGTGAGAAGGCTGTGTAGTGGTTCCGGATATGGTTCAATAGCTGGAAGTTGAACTTTTCCGCCACTGCAGCATAATCCATCAGGTTTATTCTGCCATTTAAAAGAATGGCACCAGATACAGGGCAACCATGGTCTGAGATCAACAATTTTGTCCTTACTGTAATCAGTCTTAGGTTTGTATGCAAAACCAGACAAATGCTTATTTTCAAGAAAGCAATCTAAGTTCTGATCTCTTCTTATTATATTTGGCTGTAGCCTCTCTATTAACCTGAGGATGATTTTCAGCATATTTAGCGACAGCAGCTCTGTGGATCCCAGGATGATGTTTGGTATGTTTTTTAACAGCCTTCTGTACTTGATTTTTCCTAATAGAATTATCAAATCTTTTTCTGAGTTTTTTTCCTGTTACCATTTTAGATAAAGAATCAGTAGAAGGAACACATTCGTTTAAACTGAAATCCGATTTTCCTTCTGGCAACTCAGGGGCAACTGATGCATGCTGAATATTATTGTTATTTGGATTTATTAATTCTTCCAAAGGAATTATAACATCAAAATGCCTTTCACTGGAAGGACCTGTGAACCGGAATCTTTTGATTCCTTGCAGTGCCTCCCCATAAGCGTTGATTGAAATATTGGTAAAGATAGTCAACCTTACGGGATTATGCGACCCCGAAATTTGTTCTAAACATCAGAGGTCGGTAGTATCGCTTTGTGCTAAGAAAATACGTCAATTGTATTGTAGAATTTACAGAACAGTATTGCCGATAAATGTGAAATAGAAAACTGTAATTTTGCTGATAGTTTATGCTAAGGCACGACATTGTTGCCAATGCATGATGCCGTTGATTGAAATATTGGTGCATTGAGTCAATGTTGACAAACAAACAAAAACATGCGTTCTACAATATACAAGAATTTATTGATTTTTGTCGACGTACTAATTAAATGTGTGTCCTTTGTTATATATTTTTTTCTATTGTCTGTTAATTGTTCAATGTAATAATATTTATTTGTATCTTTCTTACGTAAGGTTATAACAATGGTTATACCATCATGACAAACACATATATGTACAAAGATTGTATACATACACATGTGAATAAAGTTTATTATTATGAAAAAAACCTGCAGATTTAAAAGTATTAATTTCGTAAAGAAATCGTTGAAAAACGTTCTCCCAAAAAAAACAATTTCTTTAAATACTTTTGAAAATTCCATACTCATATATTTATTACATTAACATCGTTTATCCGTTGAAAATGTTTTAAAATCTATTAGGCTTACGCAAGTAAATTTCTAAATTTTGGTCATTGAAATTAAAGTTTTTTAACATAGAAACGCTATCCCTTTTATGTTGGAACGAATGTTGAATTTTCTTATATTACAATCTAACGTACTCAACTGTTTGCATCTAAACAATATTATAACAAGCCTACTCATTTACTAAAGGTGTTGCTAAAAGTATGCAATTGTAGAATTTCTGACTAAGCCGATAATGAATGTGACTCATAAACGATAATCCGGAAGACTCCTCGTAATACATTTGTTTCAATATCAACTTTAGGTGTACTTATATTTTAAGATATGATAAACGCATTAAAGAAGCATCTATGCAAAGCTTAATGATTATCTGTTTATTTGTTACAATGAAAATATTACAATCAAGATTGGTTTTTAAGTATGTATTTCCTGAGCTTTACTAATAACAATGGTAATAACATTTACAAAATACTATCAAAAGAACACAAAATAATCGAAAGTAATAATACCCCACCACTTTTAGTTTAACAACAAAACCGAAAATTAATTAGTCTTCCTGTTGTGCTCAGTTTAAGAGGTTTTCGGTTCGAGTTTGATTTTGATTTTTAAAACATTTCGGTAGTTATTATTTACATGTAAGATCGGATTGCTGGTTTAAAAACTTATCCATTAAAATGAGTAATACTATTGCGTGTCATCGCTGTGTATATCACGGTTGCAATAATTCGAGAAAAAATTGCCCGACGATCAGCTTTTATCGGTTTCCTACTAATTGTCTAAATAGATGCAAAAATTGGGTGATGAATTGTGGTAATTCAAAGCTAGTACTACTAGATGATCTTAATTTATTACGAAATAAATTAATCTGTGAGAAGCATTTTGAATCTAGTAGTTTTCGAGATCCTTCCGCTGCGAAGAAGAAACTTAATATTACTGCAGTTCCTAAGAAGTTTGTTTCGGGTAAGTAATAATTTTTGTTCAGCAATGACAATTTGCTAATACTTATTGGTAGCGGTCTGGTAGGTACCCAGTGGTGAGAAGTATCTTAACGTTCTCAAAACTCAATTTTTTACATAACACTTTTAACCACTTTCATGTCTTCAATCTTCTCACCACTACTGGTATCGCAAAGTACAAATTACAAAATCAATTTCAAGAAATACTTTCATTTTTATTAAAAATTTTGCCAATACATAAATAAAGTTCTTTTAAAAAGCCCAAATTTCAAGAAATACAATTATTTGCTTTGATTGCAGATGAACCTAAACAGGATACATCGAAGTCTTTGCGATTAGAAAGAAATCCTACTCAGAAATCACCAGAAGTTCTGACAGTTTATAAATCTGATAATGTGCGAACTTATGAAAATATATTTTCTAGCGGAAAGTATTTGCAACGTAATTACAACTATTTTCTGTCAGCCAATAAGAAAAAATTGAGAACAACGCCGATTCAGTTAGTGATGCCTCCTTTGTGAATGTTCTTCAAAGTGCAACAATCAGTGCAAGTATAAGTTCTGATAAACCTATACAGACAACCGTTTCTTTTAAAATTAAAAAGTTTAAAAATAAATTGAATAGTCAAAAGTGTGAAATATTTAGATTGAAGCGCAAACTTCAAAACAGCACAATTTCGGGTCTTTTAAAAAACAAAAACCGGCTTTGAAGACATTTATTAATATGCAATGTTTTCATCGAACACGAACTCCATGGAAGGATTCAGAAAAACAACTGGCATTATCATTGTATTATAAATCGCCTACCGCTTACAAATTTATGTTGAACCATTTAGGATTTGTTTTGCCAGCAATTTCAACAATCAAGTCGTGGTTGAAAATTGTTAATTTAAGATCGGGGACAAATAATGTTCTTATACAAAAATTAAAAAAAAAGTTGAAGGAATGACAGACAAAGAAAAGCAGTGCGTGGTAATGTGTGACGAAATTACTTTAAAACGAAATTTAAATTATAACCAATATTGGGACTACGTCGAAGGATATCAAGATTTAGGGAATTAGGACGTAAACCGTTTTTAAGTAACCATGGATTGGTTTTTATTTGAGAGGAATATTGTATAATTGGAAAATTCCATTTTGTTATTTTCTCAGTAGTGGTTCAGTTAAAAGCAAAATATTATGTACTCTTATAAAGCAAGTGATGCATAAGTTGTTTCAAATTGGATTGAAACCTCGAGCGTTAGTTTGCGACCAAGGATCTAATAACAGAAGTGCTCTATCTTGTCTAGGCGCCACAAAAGAAAATCCAACAATTCAAATCGACAATAACAAAATATATGTAGCGTATGATCCTCCTCATTTACTAAAAGCTTAAGGAACAATGTCATGAACAGCAAACTGGAAATAGTCGTCAACAATAAAAAATTCAGTGGACCGATTTTGTCAACACTTTTTATATTGATCAGTGTAGCAGTGTAGCAAGATCCATGTTAAAAATTACGGACAAACATATTAACCCATCAAATTTTCAAAAGATGCGTGTTAAATACGCCGCTCAGGTATTTAGCAATTCTGTATCTGCAGCAATTAGCAGTGCTGTGATGACGGGTCAATTAACAAGTAATACGGCGTTAGATACTGCATCTTTTTTTAAAACAATTAACAACATTTTTGACTGTTTAAATAGTTTTTCAGTAAATGATCCGAATCCCTACAAGCGTGGTCTTTCAGTTTTTAAAGACATGCCATGCGAAACGTTGAAACGTTCTGTACAATACTTCAATTCCATCAAGTTTTATGAGAACGGTGTAGAAAGAAAAAATATATACTGTATCGCAGGTTTCCAATGGACTATAAATTCAATTTTAAGTCTGTGGGAGGACTTAAAGGGAGAAGGAACTTTTACTTTTTAACGTCACGAATAAATCAAGATCCTCTAGAAAATGCTTTTCAATGATTCGTGCTAGAGGAGGTTATAATGCCCAACCGTCTGCCCGCGAATTTAGGCTTGCATTACAACATAACATGCACATTCGCTTGCAAATACCAATAGAACAAGGGAATTGTGAAAAGATAACGACGAGATACTATATGGTATAGATGAACAATTTAACACTAACTATGAGGAAGAGGATAACAAAATTGGGACAAATGAAAGTGTAGAAAATAATGAAACAAAGAGATCGTCTAGAACCTGTCTGGAGAACAAAATCAATGAAGACAATGTCGTAATTAATAGTTCTTTAGAATCTTGTTCAGTGTCGTATGTTGCGGGTTATTTAAGTCACTACATATATAAAAAAGTACATTGTAATACGTGTAAGGAAATGCTAACAGTTAACGACTCAAGTGTTTTCAATGTGAACGAATCATTAATTCTATATAAAGATTACAGCAAATCTGATGGAATTAAATACTTACACAGACCATCACCCGAATTCTCAAAATTTGTGTTTTTTATTGAAACTTTTTACTGAAGAATTTCATCTTTTAAAACAGATTATGGTTTATTGGAAAAAATTAAACTCCGTATAAAAAATGTCTCAACAGCAGTGTGAATTCATGGTTCAGAGAATGCGACACTCATAAACTGTTAATTATCGATCAGTTGGTTAAAATAAAACTATATCGAACCTTAAAGTGGGAGGCTAATAAACATATTTCTAATAGCTATAATTACAGTGATGTCACAAAACCACACCTTAAAATAAGAATATTATCTGCATAAATAAGTGTAAATGTTTGGATATGTTTTATGTATAGCATTGTATTAGGTACGTTATTATTTATGTGTAAATTGTTTGTAAATTATTACTATTATTTTAGATCAGTTGGAATTGTAATTTTTGAAACAATGTTTATAATTAATGAGCTATTTTTACTTTAATTAAACTATTTTAATTCGAAACCATGATATTTTGATACAGTTTCAAAGAGTAAAATCCTAACTTTTTATCTCTACTAACAGATAACAAAGTGTCACTTTTCATAAATTATTTTTTCCCTCGGGAAAAAAGTGAGTACTATTTTTAACACCAAATTTCCCTCAATAATTTTCTAATTCTATTGTAATATGATTTTTCAATATTAAATCGTCATTTATTTCGTCACAGAAAAGAATAGTGTATTATACACGTATTATCCGCACCGCGTCGGGAGACAACACACCTCAAGCTAAAATCTAGTACTTTTATTTTTAGAAGTAATAGGGATAGGTTTTATTACCAAGTGAATTTAAATTTGAAGGTCTAGTGGAACCCACTTTGTAACATTTCCTTTATTAATATTTTTTATTTTGTAAAATTTTGAATGCAACATTGGTTGTCTAAGCAGCCGTTGGTTTTCCAATGCAAATTCAAAATAATTGATAACAGCAATCAATTGCGGGCAGGTGTAGTTGGGATTCGTATTCGAAAAGGCGTTGCAAAAGACGTTCTTGTAACTAGTGCGAAGCTAACGCTGAAAATAATTCTAATTCAATCAATTTGTGGAATTTGTGTGTCGTATCATCACTTTTCGTTCTTCTACGTTTTTTTACTCAACATGTTCTGGATGTAATTAACGGATGGCTTCTTGTGGCATTAATCATCAATCCTCCAGGTGTTGCAGAAGATTCTACTACCTCGCTGGAAGGCGTCTGGGATTGTGTGTCTTAATTAACTTATACGCTGTGAGTACAATTCATATGATTCCGTTTTTAATTGTGGAAATTAAACTTTTACGATAAATTTGGAAATTACGTGCGATTATCTTGACCAGCTGCGAGTGCGAATATTTATTTGTGCGCGCTTATCACTTATACCAATGCGTGGCACTTATCGCAATTCTTCGACGATTTAATAAATTTACATTATCAAAATTTAACCGTTAACTACTGTTTAATTATTTGTAATTGATGTACTCCATATTTTACTCGTCACCTAACTCCGTGTTGTTCAGTGTTTCATTTTCAAACGTAATAAGTGATTGTGTGCGAATTCTTTTTAACCAAAGCGTATAAACTTTATCATCGTTAACATTAAATACCGTGCGATCGGAAGAACTGTCGTTTAGTAACATTGAACTGATAATTATCATTGCTTCGCATTATCTCTAACTAATTGGAAATTTAGTTATTTCTCAAAATTTAGTTACTTATCATAATACGGTTTCCGTAAATTTGTAACGTTGTACTGATTTACATAATTTTGTTATTATTAATTATATCTAATTGTAAACAACTCATTTGTATTTCTTTCGTGTCGCGTTTTCTAATTTCTTATATGCAACGGCATGTATTAGCTGGTCTTAGATAATTGAGTCGGAACGATCAACGCAAGTATTTTTTTCTTTTATACTGATTGGTAACATAATTAGTAAATATTGCCATTTATGCGAATATAATTCGCTCGGGGTGTAGAACACGCAAAGCAGATCTGTTTTCAAGTGTGTACAAACTAAGCTTACCTCCCGAATGCTTGCAGAGTTTCTGTCTGAGAACCACAATTATTTAGGTTCAGGTTTTGCTCTACAATCATTAGTTACTATTACTATCGACCTGATAACGATCGCTATTAAAAATTGCATTTGAGTTGGGCCTAATATTCATGTGTGTTGATGAATGCGTTAGACAATACTTTTTTTTTACAAAGTTATTGTACAGATATGTACCTAGACTACCTCGTGTAAATATATCTATCTACTTATGTCTTTAGCTTAACTTGATTTGTTTTGTGTTTTTTTTGTTTATTCCAGCAAGTTTTTTTTCATATTCGGATCAATACTGTCTCGCACGAGGGCGGTATTTAAACTATACAGGTATTTCATTCGTGCTGGCGCCCAACCGATTTTGAACTTCTTTCTAATCAAGTCAAACTACCCACGCCACTCACCGACATTCTATAGCTACGCCAGTGCCGGTAGTAACAACTTTTGGGGTCTGGTTTTGTTACACATTTTGGGGTGCGTAACAAATTTTGGCGCCCAACGTGGGGCCAACAACTAATTGGAAGTTTTCTCCTAAATATTTTTTTCTAATATCTTACTTACGACATTTTTTTTCTGTGGGTTCTACATTAATTTTTTGTGCTTTCCTACTGTTTTGCCAATTTATTTAGATATTTTTACGATGACTATTTGGAAGCTAGAAATAAATCGTTTACTTAAAGCTGAACTTATCTATGAGGTTATTTCTAGAGGTCATGATGCTTCTGTAACTGTCGATAGTCTGCGTCGGCTGGTAAGAAGTGTCATACAATTAGATGCAAATAAATCTATTTCTGTTGCAACCCATTCTATTCCTCATGATGATGATAAAACTGCTATCGAGTCTGCAATTGCCGAATTACGAGCTGCTTTAGTCACTTTTGATGGTAATACGTCATCTGCTTTCTTCCTACGAGTTTCTTCTCTATGGGTGCATATCCATCGTCGTTGTGAGTTGATGCACGCTACTACTGAGGAAGAACAACAAACAAAAAGGTCACTTCTTTTAACTATCACTGTTTTGCAAAGCGAGTTCGACACTAAAATTAAAAAACTGAAGAAAACAACTTTTGGTGAATTTTCTCGTCTACCGTCTTCTAGTCCAGTTATGCCTTCCCAAGCAGGAGAAGAACCTGATTTTCTTTCTTCCTCAGAATCGGACTCAGATGGTGGAGAACCTGTTTCTTCTCGAATTACTACTATCATTAAACCTGTGGATGTAAGTCGTTGGGGAATAAGTTTCTCCGGGGACGGGTCTTCTTCTCTGATGGAGTTTCTTACCCGGGTGAATGAGTTAATGTCTTCTCGTGGTGTCAGCTCCTCTCAACTCTTTGCTGCTACTGCAGAACTTCTTACTGGGCGCGCTCTTTTACTATTTCGTGCTCGGCGATCTTTATTACATTCTTGGCGTGATGTGGTGACGATGTTAAAGGCTGAATTTTTACCAGTTGATTACGACGATAGGTTGGTGGAAGAGATTAAAGCACGTACTATGGGAGCTACGGAATCCATTGGGATTTATGTCAGTAATGCAAGGCCTTTTGGACGGCTAAATGAATCATGGACAGAGGCCAAGCAGCTTCGACAAATTCTCCGTAATCTGACACCTTTCTATCAGTCAGCTCTGGGCTTACAAGATATTTCCTCGATCGCTCAGCTGCTTGCCATTGGACAAAAACTGGAGTATAATAAGTTCACTATTGAGTCTTACAAGCCACCACCGTCTCGTCGAACTACGAAATTACTAGAACCTAATCTTGCGTATGTTGACTCCACTGTGGGTATGACTTCTTGTGCTTCTGGAAGTTCGGAGAACCGTGCTATAGTTTGTTGGAATTGCGGCGAAGAGGGTCACGTGTCTCCTACTTGCCCTAAACCTCAAGTGCGCCATTGTTATGGTTGTGGAAGGCATGGTACTATAAAACAAAATGCCCTAATTGTTCAAAACGTTCGGAAAACTAACTGGTGAGTCATCCAGTCGAGGGATAGATTCAACCATTTCTGTAAACTCGACAAATTCTTTCGACTCTCTCAATGTGAAGCAACGCGTACTACTGGATTTTGTTTTTGCAAATGTTCAAGGTGATGAACGACCTTACTTAACAGTTTTCATTTACGAGTTACCTATCAAAGGTTTACTTGACTCTGGCGCTTGCCGAACTATTTTAGGAGGACCAAGCTTACCTCTTCTTCGTTCTCTCAACCTCTCCTGGGGTACGTCTGATATCACTACTTGCAGTTTAGCTAATGGTCGTAAATGTACTGTACTAGGTACTCTATCTCTACCTTTTTCTCTAGAAGGAAAAGTTAAAATCATTGAGACTTTAGTTATTCCGGAAGTGTCACAGGATCTTATCCTAGGAATAGACTTCTGGAAAGCCATGGATTTCGTTCCAAATTTTCGTAACGGACAATGGACTTTCTCTTCTACTACAACTTCTTTGTCTTCCACGTCCTGCAATGCCATATCGCCTTGGGAAGATCTATTTGAGCAACAACGGTGTGGTCTCTCAGACTTGATAGAAGATGCTTTCTCTAACCAGCGGTCAGGATTAGGTTGTACTTCTTTGGTGGAACACCAGATTATTACGGCTAGTCCCCCTATTAAACAGCGTTACTACCCACTTTCTCCTGTTCTTCAGAAAGTGGCGAACACGGAACTAGATAACATGTTACGTTTAGGAGTAGTGGAGCCTTCTGACAGCCCCTGGTCGTCTCCAATTGTCTTAGTAAAAAGAAGGATGAAACTTACCGGTTCTGTGTAGACTTCCGAAAGGTCAACGAGGTCACTAAGCGCGATGCGTATCCACTTCCCTATATATCCTCTATTCTCGATCGTTTACGTGATGCTTGTTTTCTCTCCACGCTTGATATTCGCTCGGCTTACTGGCAGATACCTCTTTCGGAGGCGGCCAAACCAATTACTGCGTTCACGATTCCAAATAGGGGACTATATCAATTTACTCGTATGCCTTTCGGACTACACAACTCCCCTGCGACCTTTCAACGTCTTATAGATAGAGTGATTGGAGCTGACCTCGAACCTTTCTGTTTTGCCTATCTTGATGACATCGTGATTGTTACCTCTAGCTTTGAGAAACATCTAAGTGTGTTAGAATTGGTATTACGTCGATTATTTGACGCCGGACTTACTTTACATCGGGAAAAATGCCACTTTTGTGTTCCGGAGCTTAAGTATCTAGGCTACGTTATTAATCAACATGGATTACTAGTCGATCCAGAGAAGGTGAGTTCTATAGTGTCATTTCCATCTCCCACTACTGTGACAGAAATTCGTCGTTTTTTAGGGATGTGTAGTTGGTTTCGGAGATTTATTCCTAATTTTTCATCGATAGCCACTCCGTTAACTAATCTTACAAAGAAGAATGTGCCGTGGAATTGGTCTATAGACTGCCAAAATTCATTCCTGGCAATGAAAGAGCACCTAGTGTCAGCGCCTATTTTAGCTCGCCCAAACTTTGATTTACCATTCGTCATTCAAACTGACGCCTCCGATTATGGTTTAGGTGCCGTACTAAGCCAGGATACGCCTGAAGGGGAAAAAGTCATAAGTTATATTAGTCGTTCTCTGAACAAGCCTGAAAGAAAATATTCAACAACTGAAAAAGAATGTTTGGCTGTTCTGTGGGCAATTGAGAAGTTTCGTCCGTATGTTGAAGGAGCACATTTCACTGTGATCACAGACCACCATTCCCTGTTGTGGCTTAATCGGCTACAATCGCCATCAGGACGCCTTGCACGTTGGTCAGTCAGACTCCAACAATACGATTTTACTATTCGGCACCGAAAAGGGGCAGATCACGCTCTTCCCGATGCTCTCTCACGGTCAGTACCTGCTTTAGACTCAATATCTACCCTAGCTACTCTTGGCATTGAGCTACCTACTAAAGACCACTGGTATAATACACTCTTATCTCGTATCTTATCTGCACCCCACCGTTTTCCTTCTTGGTCTGTGATTGACGGGGTTCTTTACCGTCGTGTCACTACTCGGTTCTCTAAAACTTCGTTTAATTCCTCGGATGACTGGAAAATAGTAGTTCCTTCCGAACAGCGCAAAGAAATCATTAGGAAACATCATGATCCTCCTGTGGCAGGTCATTGCGGTGGTTATAAAACTACGGCACGAATTCTGCAACGCTATTATTGGCCACGTTTACATGCGGATGTTGCACGTTTTGTAAGGCAATGTGCTGTCTGCGCTGTGCATAAAGTCGAACAGTCTGCTTCTCCTGGATATTTTGCACCACGAGCCAAACCTTCTGCTCCTTGGCAAGTACTGAGTTGCGACCTAGTTGGACCTCTTCCTCGCTCTACCCAAGGTAACTGTTATATTCTAGTCGTTTCTGATTATTTTTCTAAGTTCTCACTTTTCTTCCCACTTCGATCCGCTACTGCTGCATCCGTATCGAGGATTCTTGAGGAACAGATCTTTTTACTTTTCGGTGTCCCTCAATATATTATATCCGATAATGGAGTGCAATTCCAGAGTAAGCAATTCAAGCAACTGTGCAAGGAATACAACACGACTATTCTCTTTACGGCGAGATATCACCCCTAAGCTAATCCTGCCGAAAGGGTTAATCGAGTTTTAAAACCATGATTGCTACCTACGTTAAACAGAATCAACGTCATTGGGATCTTCAGCTGGCAAAGATAGGATGTGCTATTCGTACAGCGAAACACGAAATCACCAAATGTACTCCTTACTATGCTCTATTTGGTCGAGAACATGTACTTTCTGGAAGTGTTGGTTCCCCTCCTTCTAGTGATGCTATACCTAAACCCGATCGTCCTACACCAAATCCAGCACACTATGAAGCTATTCGCATTTTTATACAACGTCAATTATCTAAAGCTTATAGTAAAACCCATCATCGTTATAATCTTCGTCGTCGACCTGTTAAGTATGCTGTTGGTGATAAAGTTTGGCTTCGAAACTTTGTGCTGTCGGATGCTTCCCGCTATTTCAATGCTAAGCTGGCTCCTAAATATAAAGGACCATTTACGATCAAACGGATAAATTCTATTTGGACGTACGAGTTGATGGATGCTAACGGTACTTCAGCAGGTACTTGGCACGTTAAGGACCTCAAACCCGTCATCTGTCCAGAGTCTGCTTACGATGCAGACCGTAACAAGCCAACGAACGATTCTGAGATAACTAACTTAGCTTCGTTCTCGACGTACCGTCACCAACGTTCTACTTAAATTTGTCTTACCCCCTTTACTTCTCGATTAAAACTTGATTTTGAAATACCTACCCGGCTTTGACTATTTTACTCGGATTTGACAAACCTTGCTAATTTTCATGAGTAGTGTAAAATATGCATTAATGATTATTCTATTTGTAAATATTTTTTTTTCTCTCTCTTCGCTTAAATAAGTTATTTTAGGTTTAATTAAATTAAGAACTAAATATTCTAGAGGATTCTGTTGTCCTGCCCTGAGAGCACTTCGACTTCAGTCGACTTGAGCAGAATCTCATTTTTGATGTCCTTTCTTACTTCTAGTTGAGTTCTTGGAATTGGGCGTTTCGCTTGGTTCTGAAAAATGAATTTTGGTTTTGGAGATCATTACGCTTTCGGCGACTTATTAGATGTACATATTTCAGGTCTATATTGCTTATAGAATTTATTTATATCGAGTATTACTGTAGTGTTGGTTATGATTTTTTTATACGAAGAGTTTAGTATAGTGTTCAGTCTATGTGACTCTAATAGTACGGTTGTTAGGAACTGATCGATTCTAGTCTTCGGACATTGTGATTTAATCGACTTTGATCAGTCTCTATTTTTTTGATACCCTTCGTGCTGTTCTTTTTTTTTATTACGATCTTAGTTGGTCGTTTACTTTTGAAGCGTATCACTTCGCTTAGGCGACTTGCTCAACATACGTACTAGTAGATTTTGACTACCTGGAATTAACTTCGATTCTTTTTATCTTCTTTCCCGGTTTAACTTTTGCTGGGGGGGAATTTGTAACATTTCCTTTATTAATATTTTTTATTTTGTAAAATTTTGAATGCAACATTGATTGTCTAAGCAGCCGTTGGTTTTCCAATGCAAATTCAAAATAATTGATAACAGCAATCAATTGCGGGCAGGTGTAGTTGGGATTCGTATTCGAAAAGGCGTTGCAAAAGACGTTCTTGTAACTAGTGCGAAGCTAACGCTGAAAATAATTCTAATTCAATCAATTTGTGGAATTTGTGTGTCGTATCATCACTTTTCGTTCTTCTACGTTTTTTTACTCAACATGTTCTGGATGTAATTAACGGATGGCTTCTTGTGGCATTAATCATCAATCCTCCAGGTGTTGCAGAAGATTCTACTACCTCGCTGGAAGGCGTCTGGATATTGTGTGTCTTAATTAACTTATACGCTGTGAGTACAATTCATATGATTCCGTTTTTAATTGTGGAAATTAAACTTTTACGATAAATTTGGAAATTACGTGCGATTATCTTGACCAGCTGCGAGTGCGAATATTTATTTGTGCGCGCTTATCACTTATACCAATGCGTGGCACTTATCGCAATTCTTCGACGATTTAATAAATTTACATTATCAAAATTTAACCGTTAACTACTGTTTAATTATTTGTAATTGATGTACTCCATATTTTACTCGTCACCTAACTCCGTGTTGTTCAGTGTTTCATTTTCAAACGTAATAAGTGATTGTGTGCGAATTCTTTTTAACCAAAGCGTATAAACTTTATCATTGTTAACATTAAATACCGTGCGATCGGAAGAACTGTCGTTTAGTAACATTGAACTGATAATTATCATTGCTTCGCATTATCTCTAACTAATTGGAAATTTAGTTATTTCTCAAAATTTAGTTACTTATCATAATACGGTTTCCGTAAATTTGTAACGTTGTACTGATTTACATAATTTTTGTTATTATTAATTATATCTAATTGTAAACAACTCATTTGTATTTCTTTCGTGTCGCGTTTTCTAATTTCTTATATGCAACGGCATGTATTAGCTGGTCTTAGATAATTGAGTCGGAACGATCAACGCAAGTATTTTTTTCTTTTATACTGATTGGTAACATAATTAGTAAATATTGCCATTTATGCGAATATAATTCGCTCGGGGTGTAGAACACGCAAAGCAGATATGTTTTCAAGTGTGTACAAACTAAGCTTACCTCCCGAATGCTTGCAGAGTTTCTGTCTGAGAACCACAATTATTTAGGTTCAGGTTTTGCTCTACAATCATTAGTTACTATTACTATCGACCTGATAACGATCGCTATTAAAAATTGCATTTGAGTTGGGCCTAATATTCATGTGTGTTGATGAATGCGTTAGACAATACCTTTTTTTACAAAGTTATTGTACAGATATGTACCTAGACTACCTCGTGTAAATATATCTATCTACTTATGTCTTTAGCTTAACTTGATTTGTTTTGTGTTTTTTTGTTTATTCCAGCAAGTTTTTTTTCATATTCGGATCAATACTGTCTCGCACGAGGGCGGTATTTAAACTATACAGGTATTTCATTCGTGCTGGCGCCCAACCGATTTTGAACTTCTTTCTAATCAAGTCAAACTACCCACGCCACTCACCGACATTCTATAGCTACGCCAGTGCCGGTAGTAACAACTTTTGGGGTCTGGTTTTGTTACACACTTTTGGGGTGCGTAACAACTTTCCCTAAAAAACACGGTAACTTGTTGCCTTTTGAATTGAAAAATTTGAAACCCAATTTTTATTTAAAATCCTTTTCAACTGAACACGTAAAAACAAGTAGATACAAAAACCAATAATTTTGCGTTTCTGAACTCTAGTGGTATTTCTCCCAGTATGTTCTACTTTATTCCTAACGAAGTTATTAAATGACAAACAAATGTCAACATTATTATTTGCAAGTTAAAAAATAAAGTGCAAGCATAATTTGTAAAATAATTGTTTCTTATTTATCTAACACCGACCAAACCAAACTGTTTTAACAAATAACGCTTCGCATGTATTTTAGTAAATTATTAAAAAAAACATTGTCATTAAAATCCAAGATATGTATCATCAATGGTATTATTCATAAATGAAAAATTCGTCACTTTTAATTACTAGTTAATACGTTTACTAAATATTTGAAAACGTTGCAACATTGTATTGACAAAAGTAAATTTTACGGATTGTATGTTGCGTCATTTTTACAACGGTGGTGTAAATTGAACTATTCTATTTCAAGAATCGTACACATTATAACTTAGCGCTTCAGTACAGGTGAAAAAAGTAAAGAAAAACGCAACCCAACGTGCATATGTGAATTGCATCCGTGATACAAGCAAATACAAGCGGTTGACTATCTTTACCAATATTTCAATCAACGCCATAAGATACAATAATACGGCCTCCTTGAAACAGCTGAAACTTGTATGGAAATAATTCTCCAGCCGCTTTAATTTCACATGAAGTCCCATATGTGTATGGTTTACACATTTCATCAACGTAAAGGCGTTTAGTAGCATAAGGAGCTCCAGACCGGTTTATAGTGAAGCACTGAAATCTCTGCCACTCGTATTTGAGCAGACATTGAGATATCCCCGTGCACCAAATACGACAGAGATGAGAATAAGCACGCGCCATCACCAGGGATATCAATAATTCGGCCAAGGATATGTAATCCATCGTTGGTTACAATTTTTTCCATAATTGTTGTAAAGTTATTTTATAATAAAAGTTATTTTATAGTGAAAATATTAACAATGGAAACACCAATCTTTCAATACTGAACACCACTTATTGTTGTTAAATGACAGGTCAATATCTAATAATTGACGCTACAATAAAGTGGTTGCTAGATTTTTGTATTGAATTTATAAAATCACAATATTTTTGTAAGTTGAAGTTTTGTAACATTTATTTTGTGTTCAATGGACCTGTAAGTAGGTACTCCAAAACCTTTTAAAACACATTGCATCAGGAATATCTACAATTTTTTTATTAAAATACAAATTTAAAACTCTTGACATTTTGTTGACAGTTGACAAATTAATTTTTCTACATCATACCAAACCTAAGATTGATTGTTGGCACATTGAAATTTTGACGTTTGGTTGACCGTTCGTCCGATTGTTGATCGCAACAATTGAAATTTTGATCCAAATTTTGACCGACTCCCGAGAGAATTTCTCAAAATCGGTTCTTAGCACGCACCTACACCCTATAAGGAACATATTTGCCAAATTTCACAGCTGCAGGCCTGGTACTTTCCGAGATTTCGTGATTAGTCAGTGGTATTTCGCTTTTATATATATATATATAGATTTTGCATGTTCTGTTTGCCCTCAAAATCTGTAACATATATCTATTCATTAACACTCTGTATAAGGTAATTATGGGTTAGAAAAAATGCACAATATAAGAGAAGTAAAAAATGTACCAGTTGAGAGACTAGTCAAATATTTACTTCTTCCTTATAATCCCACAGAACCTAATCTACAAGAAGTAAATGTAATTATTATAAATATCAATGGTGAATTTAACATTAGATATTCAGATACTTGGTCATACACGTTACTAGGTACTACCTACATGCAATTGTAAATTTCTCTTTTCCCTTGTAGGAGATGTAAGTAAATCGCTTACATCTCACAGTCATTAATTACTAAAAGTAGTCATTTCAGTAATAAAGGGTGCTTCATGATAAGTGACCTATTAGATATGTGTTCTATCACTTCCTGAAGCTACCCCAACTTTCTTATTTCAAATACCATATGTCATGTTTTTTATACAAGATTCGAATCCTAGTCAATACTTTAGGGCAACTTTAAACAAAACTTATGTGATTGAAATTGTACATTGAAAACTTAATTTTCATTGAGTCACTTTTTTTAAATAGAACATGCTGTATCAGCATTATGACTTAAATGTACACTTTTTGAATTATTTCATGTTCTTCGAAAAATATTTGATTTATGAAAAATATCGAATACAGTGTGCCATATGATTATCAAATTATTAAAATTGCAATACTCTTAATATTAGAATTGAACACAATTAAAATTAAACTTATGAAAAAAAAGTAGTTATTGAAAATTAATATAGGGAGCGTTACTAATTTTTAAAGTAACCAAATTATTGGGTAGAATACGAATCTTGCATAAAAACGTGACTTGCCATTTTAAGTAAGGAAGTTATGATCAACTTCCGGTATATCCGAAAGTACTAGAACAGTTTAACTATTTTCATTAAATAGAGCACCTATGAAACGCAAAGTTTTTATTTCAGTTTAATTGTAGTTTTACTCGCCGTGTAGCACAATTATACATATTGTAATTTTATGAGCCCGAGTGCGTCTTTCTCCGGCTCGAAGTATCTATAAATTTTAAAATATTATAGTTATAAAACGACAACTAATGCGACGGTGATTTAAATGAACGGGTCCACTTCATCCATTTCATCAAATCTTGTTACATTTCTGGTCTTTTACTAAACAAAGCAGTATGCGTAAACTGATACTGTTAATAATAATAAAATTCGTTACAAATCATACATGATCATGACTTTAAATCCGATATTTAAAGATGTAGGTACTGTTAATTATAAATGTACTGTTATTAATAATAATGAAACATAAAAATTGATATAAGCATTAGTATCTAATATATTATAGTTCTTAAATTTATAAACTGTTCTTCCCTAAATCTTTTCAACAGAGAACCCTCTTTTTTCTTCAAATGTCGGTAATTCTCACATTTTTTGAGTTAGTAATCGGCTGCGAAGTTCGATTATTTCTGCGCCGGAGTTTTTACTTTTCATTTTTGCTCCGGCCGTTAAGAAAACTGTTACATAGCAATACAATCACATAAGCATGGACGTAATCTTAAACAAATATTAGGTCGAGTCATAAGTAACTTTCGATGCACGTCAGCAAGTTTACGTTTTCGCTGTATAAACGAGGCTTAAGTTAGTCTTTTATCAACTTCTTTATGTGATACACGTTACGTTAAAGTGGTTTTTAATCTCTTAAATGGAGAGTCAAAAAGTATACAGGGTCCTGCATTAGTACGTCGTTCTTTCCTAGCGGCTAGCCCATTGGAGATAAGTAAAATAAGTTTATACTAAACATAATAGGTTTAAAAAGATCTACTTTGTAAAATTATTTTTAACGATACAGGGTGTCCCATTTTTACGGGACGCTAAAATACATGTTTTTTTTAATAGAACACCCTGTATCTTTCAAGGTGTTCTGGGGTAGTTTCTCAATCTTGTAACGGTTGTAGTTCACAAATAATAATAAAAGAAAACGACGGCTCTAGTGGAACAACCTAGAGAGAAAAATATAAGACAATTTGGCTCAAAGTAGCCCACTAAATTCGTGGAGAATCCAGTATTTATAGCAGTTAGCACAGCAGTCGGTGAGTTGAGGAGGTCCTTGAGCAACTGTAAAGAAATAGACTGCTGCCTAACGAGGCGCCACCTGCTGGGTAATAGAAAGAAATAAAACCGACAAACACGCACGGTCTAATACGCTAAAACAAACACAAATCAGAGAGACAAATAGTAATGTTCTTCTCTCTAGGTTGTATCGCTAGAGCCGTCGTTTTCTTTTATTATTATTTGTGAACTACAACCGTTATAAATTTTGGCACCTAACGAGTCGGCCAGATTTTCTTAACTGCTCTAGATTTTTTGATTTTTTTTATTTTGTCGTTTGGGTTCGGGTTTGTGAGAGCGTTGTGAACATTTGTTGTCTCATTTCTTTCTCCTTAGTCTTTTGTAGTCATTCTACATAAATTACTTTAGTGAATGTACACGAGGCTTATCATAAATCACGTGCTCGTTCTCTCTTGTTATCTCATTATCCCAAATTATTTTTCGGTTTTAAATTGTTTCTTCATACTTTACTATAATGTAGAAACTACAAGTTAATCAGTTGCTAAAAGCTGAATTGTTCTACGAATTATTTTCGCGGGGATACAATGCGGAAGTTAATGTTGTAAATTCCTGCAAAGCGCGTTGCAGTTGGAACACGACAAATCTCTTTCTACTTCGAGGGTTGCTACCGTATTTGCTGATGATCAGGCAGCTGTTAAAGCAGCAATTAAAGAACTGAACTCTGCTTTACTTTCTTTTGATGGATATTCTTTTAGTGCAATTTTTAAACGTGTCAGCTTTATCTACTGTCATATTGAACGACATGACTTTGAGATTAAAGTTAAAAAGACTAAGCAGGTTTTTTTTTCTCTTACATTCGTAACTTCTAGCGCTAAAACTACTTCGGTTTCTACTTTTGTTAAGCCTCTTTTACTTTCTTCTTCAGACTCAGAAATGGAACTGGACAACTCTACTTCTGCTTGTTCTGTGGTACCTACACTCAAGTCTACTTCCATCTCTAAATGGAATCTCACTTTTTTGGGAGACCGGTTTCCGGTTTGAGAGACCGGTTTTGGGATCGGTTTCTCTGACGGACTTTTTACTTTGTATTGACGAGTTGGGTTTAGCACGAGGTGTATCCTCACAACAGTTGTTTGCTGCTACTCCTGAAGTTCTCACTGGTAAGGCATTACTTCTCTATCGCGTTCATCGTAAATCACTGCGTACCTGGCGAGACGTGACTACTCTGCTCAAATCGAAATTTTACCTCAGGACTATGAAGATCGCTTACTTGACAAGATCAATAATAGGACAATGGGTAGTTGGAAGGGCAAGTTTGGACAGGGTTACTACAGTCACTTATTTCAATAGTGACCGGCTGATCATCTAGCCGAAGGACTACTTACTTTGTCTATTCCTTTATTTTCTCTTTAGGTCCTTTATCTTTCTACCTACTGGAGTCACTTATTTTTTTTATAGTGACTGGTTTACTATCTAGCCGAAATACTATATGTACTTTATCTTTTTGTTTCTGTTGGCCCTTTGTCTGTACTGTTCTGGTTTGTAATCTTCTTTTCATATATGTTTTACTAAAGTCTTTTTCTTCCTTCTTTTAAATTTCTTTTCTTGTGCTTTGCCTAAACTCTTCTCTATTTCCGTGTTGGTGTTTTGGTCATTGTGTGACTGTGCCTTAGGTTTAGTTTTCTGCTTTTTCGGCGTTCGCTTTATAACCCAAATAGCAATTTAAGGTTATAACAAGCCTGCTCCAAGCTCATCTATAAACTCCGCAAAGGTTGTCATAAGCTTGTTGGAAAGCTTCTGTCAAGGTTCCTAGTTGACACATGACAAGGTTGTACAAAAACCTTACAACTAAAACCTGCAGCAAGCTTGTTAATAAAAGTTGATTTAAGATTGTCAATACCAATGGTATAAACTTGTGAAAAGCTTGCTACAAGCATGTGCGGAAAGCTGTAATAATCACAAAATCACTGTTTTCCACTGTAGTGTAGGAATAAAAGAATAATACATATAATCACGTGCAAATCTAACAGTACAACCTAACCAAAACCCGCTTAAACCTTAAAGGCGTCTGCGTAACTGCGTCTGTGCGTACCTGAAAGAAAAAATACAAGCTTGCAGATTTTATACGCGGGGGAAAATTTAAGATACGTGTACTGCCACAGTGTAATACTACTAAAACAAGCTACTCACAATAAAATACAAAATTTTCACATTCACACACAAAAGAAGAAACGAGTGCATAGTCGTGTAATACCATGTAATACTTAGTAAATGACGCGAGTATTCTAAAGTAACGATTGCGAAGTTCAAGTTAAAAAACAGCGATGGATCAGAGCGTTTTAGATATTGAAAGTCTGAATTTGTTTAGGTATTTCTGGCACCTTTTGAAAAGATTGCTACCAGGTTATTCGTCAGCATTAGCTTTATTAAGCAGACGACAAGCTTGTTACCACGTCTTGGTTCTTATTGTTGACGTAACAATCGTCAAACAAGCGAATGGCAACGTTGTCATAAGGTTACATGCTATCTGGGAAACGACTTTGCTACTAGTACCCTACTATTTGATAATTCTCTTGCTTACTCTTTCTTTACTTTTCTCTGGGGATTATCATTTCGCTTTTTAGCGACTTCAGGTACCTAAATCACTCGTAGCCATTCCCAATTGACAGATCTATATTTTGCTTCTGATTTTCCTTTCTTTGCTTTGTTCTCTCTTCTCTCGATCTCTTTTCTATTATTTTTTTCTTCTCTTCTGGGGTAGTAGTTTTTGGTTTCCTGATGGGTTTTGTTTTTCTCTGGAGTTTGCTGTTAATCTGATCTTTCTTTTTTTGTGATTTGCTGGTCGTAATCCGGATACGCATCGGTGATTCATTTACTTTCTGGTTGGGTAGTAGTAGGACATTGTTCTTGCTTGAAATCTCATCATCCGCTTAAAGCGGGTTTTCAAAAACCACACCTCGACCTCGAGAGCCGTCTTAAAACGTGTGTCGCGAGTAGTATGCTGTGACGAAAGTCGTATTTGGCGCGCATGTTGCTAATTTTCTATTGGCGGAGAGAAAAATACCAACTTGATTTTGGAGACGTACAGCGGACATTTTCCTTTTTGTTTGAAGTACGCGGGTGTCTTTAGCATATTTCTTGAAATGAAATTTTCACCAGAAATTATTTTAAGTGGGTTTTACGATTTCCAATACAAATTGGCGTTTAAGACGGGAGACGTCCTTTTGACTTTGGACGATAACTTTTAAAGACAATTATTGGAGCAAAATCCACGTCAATAAACAAGAGGTAGACCAGAAAGGTTGAATACATCACAATCAACTGTTAATTATCACCTGAAGAAATTAGGAATACATACATACAGCAAGGGTGATTCAAATCTCAATTCTTGAGCTTGGATGGTTTGTTTGACAACATCCACCTTACTCACCGGATTTACTATAAGTATACAAATTAAAAAAAATATATTTAGTTGAAAATATTACGTTGTTGCAGTACTTTACCAACATTTGAAGAAAAAAATAGCAATTTTATTTATTGCCATCTACTATCAGCCTCACTTCTTTCTGCTGCTAAACACTTTCGTATATCTTATCAGAAGCTTGACTGGATTGAAAACTATTTAAATAATCAACAATCGCCCATCCAAATTATTATTACATGTTCGTTTGTCTGGTTCATTATGTTATCGTTTGTTGAAGTTCTGATCTTAGGTTTTTCTTCAGTCGCATTGTTCCCTTTCTTTAGTTATTAGTCATGTATTCTTTTATTTTCTTCTCTTTCTTTTTTTGTACGATATTCTTTTTCTTTTGTTATTTTTTTCTAATGATTTTTTAAAATGAGCAGGCACAGTTACTCCTGTAGAACATTAGCATAGGTGTTAGTTCCTGTACTGTCTTCACTAGCAAACTCTTTTACATCTTCTAACAAAATCTCACAAGTTTTACCTTCTCCTAAGGATAAGTTTTCGAGTGTTTCTTCTGAAGGTGTATATCGCATTCCTTGTTAATGTGGTGTAGTGTATATAGGTGAAACTATATTAGTAGACGCATTTCGGAAAATGACCGCTGTGTTAGATTAAAAACTGTTCCAAATCTGCTGTGGCTGATTCTGAACATCATTTCCACTATACTGGTCGCAAAATAGATTTTGATAATTTCGCTTTGATTGTCAAATTTTCTTTCTTTTTCAATAGGAAAATCAGGGAGAGTATACAAATCATTAAGCATCCGAACAATTTCAATCGCGACCGTGGTTAACAATCCGTGACGCTTTTCTTTTATACACACAGAGATATTTTCTTAATTACTTAGACTTCTTTTAGTGTAGATTCTGGCTTAGTTGACAAGTTGATTCCCTGACTTTTAGTTGTCTACCTTGAACTTGTTTGTTTCAAGTTTTTCGCCCTGATGAAGACCCTTACAATAGGTGGCAAAATAGTATATTAAAGAACTAGTTTCAGAAGACGCATTTTTTAAGACGAGTACAGTTTTGAAAGTACGAGTTGTTAAAATGCCTTCTGAAACGAATTGTTTATAGTATTTTTTCTATTTTGTGCTTTTCAGATTGATTTTAAAATAAAATTTTGCAGGTTTTTAAATTTAGGGAATTTTGAAGTATAATTGCTAGGGTGGAAATATTTTCACTAAGCTTTAGTTTAAATGCTAGTTTAAGTTTAATTAGTACATTTATCATACATTTAATTAAAAAAAAATGGCTGAAAATAAAAATAAGTAGATAAATAAATCTACTGAACAGTAATTACGATTTAAATTAACGCACTCCGAACGTAACGACAGCTTTGACGTTTAATACTAAATCAGTGTTACCACCGATCAGAATAAAAATTGTTCTATTTCTATAAAAGAACTCATTTGGGTACTTTTATAGCTCTGTAAGCGGCCCAAAATAGATAAACTCATTTTTTGAATGCGTACATCATCTTACGATCTTGAAGGTTCTGTAGGTATATCTGTCAGTGTGACCAACAGATGTGTAGAAATATGTATATACACGGGGTAATTTGAAGCTTTACAAAAATGTTTAGACATATTTCGATAATGTAAGTCAATATTTTGATGATAAATGTGTACCAAAATCTTAAAAGGATTTAACAACAAAAATTACTCTTTGGATGGTGGCTATGTGTCACAGTTTTGATTCAGTTTTTGCTCGTCACATGTCATTTATACAGGGTTATTCACGTTGTACGATACGAAATATTATGGCTATATCCTTTGATTTTGAAATTAGTTTTTTTTGTGGAATAGATAAGGACCTTTGGAGGTACATTTCAAAATTATATTCATGATATACAGGGTGTTCGAAAAACATAAGACATATCAAAGTTGTGTTTTTTTAAACGGAACACCCCATATATTTTTACATTTTCGGATTCCACAATTTAAATAAAACTGAGTTTTATAAAGATTTACCTCATCTAAACCTGAAGGTTTTTTTAAATATTTCGTATTTTGTGAAAATGTAGTACCAACTTGACACGTTTGAATTTTTGATTTTTATACCTGATTTTGAGACTGAATTTGACCCGAGTTCTACTAACTGAGTAGGTTTTGTATCGTACTTGTAAAAAATTTAATAACGTGTATAGGGTGTTCAAAAAATGTGACTAAATAATTACAAGCTTTAAATGATAATAACTCGTTTATTTCAGATAGAAGACCCTGTATTTTATGTCATCAGCATTTGCAGAATTTAATTCTCTATCAGTTACTATTACACTTCCCTATACCTAACTGTTCACGTTCTCATGGAAAATGCATATTTTCGAAACAACAAACAACAGGTTTAATTCAAAACTATTTTATTAGCAGTGAGTGTAGTGTAGTGGTAGTTTGTGACTTCTGTTCTTGATTTTGATTAAAAATGACAATCTATAACAAAGAAGAACGAATTGACATGATTTTTATTCTTGGAGAATGCATTCAAAACTGTTTATTATCATCACGAATTTACGCTGAGAGATTTCCTAACAGGAATCATCCAAACAAATTCGTTTTCGAAAGACTATTGGCTCAATTCAATGAAACTGGGAGTGTCCAGTATAAAAACCCCACCAAAAGAAAACCTGTGACACAAAACGAAGAAATTGAACATACAGTTATTGCGTCTGTAATCGAAAATCCCCATATTGGACAAAATCAAATTGCACAAAATACAAACATCAGTCAAGCGAGTGTCTCGAGGATTCGTAAAAAACATCATTATCATGATTATAAAATCCAGCTTCACCAACAACTTTCGGAAAATGATGTCGGGAATCGAGTTGCTTTTGTATGTGGGTGTTGGATAAAGCAGCAGAAAATGAAAACTTTTTTAATCTTGTTCTGTTTAGTGACGAGTGCACGTTTCACAATAATGGATCCGTTAATAGGCATAGCTACCATTATTATTCTGATTTTAACCCGCATCAATTTCGCATAGTTGATAATCAACACAGATGGCCATTGAATGTTTGGGGCGGAATTATGGGTTGTTATTTAATTGTTCCCTATTTTTTTTGATGGCATTTAAACAGAAGATTATTTTTTGAATTTTTGATGAATCAGTTTCCAATTTTATTAGACGAGATTTCCTTATATATAAGGGCAACTATGTGGTTGCAGATGGATGGAGCTCCCGCACATTTACATCGAGAATTTTTAAATGTTCATTTCTAAAATCGGTGGATTGGAAGAAATGGCTCTCAAAATTGGCCACCGCGATCGCCTGACTTGACTCCACCAGATTTTTTTTATGGGGATATGTAAAAGCAACTGTTTACAACACACCTTCAACAACACCAGATGATATGAAGGAGCGAATCAGAGAAGCTTTTCGAAATATAGGCCCAGAAATATTGGCAAATGTTGCCGAAGGTTTCAACAAAAGAATACGTTTGTGTTTAGAGTCAGGCAGTCGTCATTTTGAACATTTGCTATAAGTTCCTATTTTTGTTTTTTTCTTTTTTTTAAATTAGTCCACAGTACTTAAAAAATCAAGTACATACTGCTAATAAAATAGTTTTGTATTAAAATTGTTGTTTGTTACTTCGAAAATATGCATTTTCCATGAGAACGTGAACAGTTAGGTATAGGAAAGTGTAATAGTAACCGATAGAGAATTAAATTCTGCAACTATTGATGACATAAAATACAGGGTGTTCCATTTGAAATAAACAAGTTATTATCATTTAAAACTTGTAATTATTTAGTCACATTTTTGAACACCCTGTATACGTTATTAAATTTTTACAAGTACGACACAAAACCTACTCAGTTAGTAGAACTCGGGTCAAATTTAGTCTCAAAATCAGGTATAAAAATCGAAAATTCACTTTTATTTTAATCGTGGAATCCGAAGAAATATATAGGGTGTTCTATTTAAAAAACACAACTTTGATATGTTTTATGTTTTTCAAACACCCTGTATCATAAATATAATTTCAAGATGTACCTCCAATGGTCCCTATTTATTCCACAAAAAAACTAATCTCAAAATCAAAGGATATAGCCATAATCTTTCGTGTCGTACAACGTGAATAACCCTGTATGTGCTTTATTCAAATATGTGGTACGTCGCCTCTACCACCACTACATCGATGAAAGTTTTAGCATGGTCTTTGAGGACATTAAAAATGAAGAAACTCTCCATTCGCAAGATAAGCAGGTGTTATAAAATCTATTAAAACTTCTTGGCAGTTACGATAAATCTAAAAACTAATAAAAACAGGGAACGTAAGGCAGGACGACAAACATAAAAATTTATTTAAATACTGGACAGATCTGTCAAAGATTAATTTTATTTTGCAAATTACTTTCGTAGTGAAATTGAATTTAAATAACTTTTTTGTGCTGCTTCCATCGAAAGCAAGCGTTTCTATTCGTCGCAAGCGTTATGCAATATAAAAAACAACACTAGAGTGTGCAAAATGAGATGTAACAATTCTAGACATAATTAGCATTTAATAATTTATTATTATCAAAGAAAATGTATCTATGAGTGGTTAGTATCATTTTGAAAGCTAGAAAATTTAATTTAAATGCAAAAAAACGCTCTTAAAGTTCAAACTTTAGGGTTTTTATTTGCAACTATATTGGTAGTGGTGGTGTTTTTGAACTAACTAAAAACGAATATTTAACCTACAAAAGTGAAACATTAACTATTAAAAGTGAATGCTAAGGAAAAATATCTTACAAATAATAATAAAGAAATACTTGAACATAACAACGGAACGTTAAAGGAACACAAACTTATAAGGTACGTATGCAAACTACAGTTAATTACTTATTAATATTAAAATTAATGGTAAAATTTTGACAATTCGTTATAGAAACGCCTGATTTAATGTCTTCTAACGCCAAGTTGGCAACTTTTACTCCATCACTTTCACGAACTGCTGTTGAAGTTTGTGATGTTGAAGGTTCATCAAACGATGTTATCGTATGTGAGGGTTCAAACGATGTTACCGTATGTGAGGATGAGGATGTTGATTCAGAAGCTAGGCGGTTTGCGATGACAATTTTGTCATGAAGGGAGTCTTCGATGTATCCTTCTGCTACTGATGAAGACTTCCACCCACCATGACGTTTGACATTTAAAAAATTTGCTCCTTTCCCAGCCAATATAGTAGCACTGGAGCGTCTAAAACAGTGCCCCGTAAAGGATGGTGCATTGGGCAATTTTAAGAACTCGGCAATTTTACGTGGCATCACCCCAAAAGTATTGATGCCCACTGGTTGCCGAGTACATTTGTTATTCGAATAATAAATAAAGAATCGTGTATGCTCTATGTTTTGGGGTCGCAACTTGAAATATAAATTAACCGTTTCAATCCAAGCTTGATTATTTATCACAAATGTGCGGTTGCATTTATTCTTGGTATCATTTAATTTTATGATAATCATATTACTGATAAAATCCACATCATTTGTGGATAAATTTACTAATTCTATTTTTCGGCATGCTCCGGAAATTGCAATTATGAGCACAGTCTAGAAAGTAAAAACAAAATTTATCGACAACTTACTGTATAGTTCTTGTAAATAGTATGTATATATATTTAAATGTAGATTTTAGTGTTTAATTAGTTTAAGAGTTTAATATGTTTTTTATTTTTAAGATTAATATAGATTGATTTACCTTCATGAGTAAAAACTTCTCATTAGGTGCGGTTTTAAGAAATGTTTCTACGTCAATTTCGGTAAAAATATCGGATTTTTTTGGTTGATAACGGTCATTTTGCCTTTTTAAAAAAGCTACTAATTGTCGATATTGATTAAGGTGGATGTTGTGATGTATGCTAAGAGTGGATTTTAGCATTGAATATATGCTCCACAGTGTTGAAGCTTTCATAACGTCCGATTTTATTTTAAAATAGGCAAGTAAAACCGTTTCTGTGTAGTCCTGAATAGTATTTTCTTCGCACCATTTGATAAATTTATTATATTCTTCCCTATATCGGTTTGCCGATTTCGATGGAAGTAAATTAGCAACTGCTTCTTCTGCGTACTTTTGTATGTGATTAGGAATATTCATGTTATAAATTATTTTAAACAGCGAGACAAATTTTTTATTATTGTTTGAAGTTCAAATTTGTTTTTTGTTTAATAATACAGTAGTACCAACATAACATCCGATCTTATGATTTGTGTTAAATTAAATTCCGGTTTTTAACAAGAAACAGCACAAAAAATGTTGTACGTTACTTATGTCGAAAGTCCCATAGCAGAACTCCCTCACATGCCACGTTCGTTCTGCTATGGGTTACTTTCGACACTCGTTACGTAAATAACTATTGGGGGACCCTAACAAAATACTGAATTTTTAGAACTCAAAAGCGGCCGAAAAATATGTATATTCTATCCGCTTTCATGTTCGGTCGGTAAGTGACAGATTTTCAGTAATAAATGTGTTACAAACATAAATTTGTTTTAATTAAAATTTATTATTTTAATAATTTATTTTATCAAAAAGAGAGGTTGCCAAAAAATGTTGTGTGTTGCGCGGCTGTAAATGTTTTTTTTTGAGTTTTTTCATGTTCTTTGTAAATAGGTTTAAAGAAAATTTCGATAAGTCCGATAAGACGGGTGGAAAATTATTGAAAAAAATTTGGAAAATAATAAAATTTCAGGATTATGTAATAATGTCTAAACAAATGATTAAAAATTGATAAATCATAGTTATTCATTTATGGTATAAAGAAAAACATTTGTCGTGCAAAGCCACTTAACACCTATTACTGTACAATCAAAAATAATTTTTAAAAAGCGATCTTGTTTAAAAACCTAAACCAATTATTTACTCGTGAAAACATTTAAAACGCACTTACATTTTTGTTGCAAAGTAGAGATTAATAAAAAGTTTTAATAGTGCGAAATATGTAAGAAATAGTTTATCCTCCAACAACCGCAAAAGTTCATTAAAAATTCATTAAACTGTAACTTGTAATCAATACAATAAATGTACCATAGAAACAAATAAATAATCAAACCTTCTCATAGGTTCTGCATATGGAAGTATTGAAAGCAGAATCTGTTTGAAGTGTGATTTCAATTTGTAATTATTTTTTTAAAATGTATGCTCGTGTAATTAAGGTTCTTGTATCAATATTAATTTTGAACAAAATTGTGATGTACATGGAAATATATTACAAGTACTTCTAACGAAACTAAACACATTAAGAAAAAACTTTAGACAAGGGCGACCGGGCGGTAAGTAAGCAACAATATCAGTGCCGCTATCTGTAAGTCTCCAGAGAGGAATAGTGTACGAGTGAGGAGCCATTGTGACTGACAGATCCTGGCATGTTCAGATGGAAGGCCCTTTCCTTGCATACGAATGGCCTACTTGTACTGAGACTCTGTCAGGCAAAGATATTTATGAAACCATTTGTTGGCTCGATGCGCAGCTTCCGCGTTTTATGCAGATAAGATACTTTAATTGGTTAGCTCTCTAAGATTTTTGTAACTAAATACAAAATATCCTTTATCCACAATTCGTAAGAAGTAATTTGGAAGTGCGTATAGTGAATGAAATAAATAATAATTTTTATTTATTGACATAATGTTCAATTTGATTACTTTTGGAATATTTGTTAAATAACGTACGTATGTATGTTATTATATTTACGATATGTATTCCGCAATAGCTGAAAAACATAGACACCTTGTTATGCAGACAATTTACTAAATACTACCTTTGTACTGATCGTAGAGGTAAACAAGTTAGTATGTAATTTTGTACGCAACTAACATATTTCTACCTTTATGTACCTATTTAAATTAAAGTAAAATGTAAGTATATTATGTTGCACTATATTCAAAATATTTTGAAAACAGTCATAAAAATGGAAATGAAAATATTGTGATTCAAATTTTAATCGAGGGTCACAGGTCTTACCGAAATGATTTGCTTATCGTAACTAGTAATGAAAAGTATTACTTTTCATAACTAGTTACTAAAAGTAGATCTTTTTCTAGTGTTTGACATATAACAAGACATTTTTCATAATCAGAGTAAGGTGTTAAAACATTCACTTTACGTTAGTTGTCAGATCGTTTTGATATCGATTTTGAAAATGGTAAGGATGATAGCACTAGCTTCAGAGTTTGTCATACAAAATTAGGAAAAAAATTTTTATCAAAAATTATTTTTCTAACTCAAGAGTCGTATCCAGGTTTTTTTATTGGTACTTTATTGCTCTCGATTATTCTCTACGAAGACATATAACAAAGCAAATATCTTGATTCTTCTCTGATTCTTCTGCTGTTTTATTTATTAGAGTAATTGGAAGTGCAAGTTGGAACAGGGTTCCTATAGTCACTTTTTTTGATAGTGACAACGACTGGCTTTTCAGTAAGCGAACATTTTGTGTTGTTTGCTTGTCTGTGTTTTTTTTTCTTTATATTTCTTTATACTGGGGTTTATCGTCAGGGTGGATGTGCTTTGGGTTTCGTAGTCATTTTGGTTTTCAGGGTTCTTTTGATCCTTGGTTTCGGCCTAAACTTCGTTTCCTGTGTTTGTTCTAAAACTTCTATCTATTTCTGTGTTTGTGTCGCATAAACACTGAAATAGAGTTTATCTTTTACAAATTACAAATTCTTGGTTGCACAAAAAATGTATGTGTACACCTTGGCGGCGAAATCCTTGAGCATCCTCGAGATTGTTTTACCTCGGTCGCAAAGCGGCCTCGGCGACAATTTTTCTCTCGGTAGGTTAAAGATAAATTTCTCGGCCTTGATATACAATAACTATTGTGTACATTTTTTTCTACCGTTCTGATTTTTGATGCATATCAGAAAAGGTCGGAAAAAACATTTACACCCGCGGTACACAACTTTGCTTTTATTGGCTTTTGGGTATCACTAGGAAAAATTCACTATGATGTGCACACATTATGGCTTGAAATTAAATTAGTGTTTTACATCAGATATTTTTTAACTTGGATATCGTTATTTGAGTTGAAATTAGACAAGTAAACAAAATAATAGTATTGGAAATTGCTTGAAGTTTTATTAATAAAATATAAATACAAGCAATACATAAATAATGGATCCAATATTCCTTTTTAAATTCAAATTTTTAATATCTTTGTTGGGTATAATAGTATATTATGCTACAAGTTTTATAAACGGCATTTTAGATACGAGTTTTATTTAGAGACTAGCAAAGGGTAGCGGAGCGAGTGTTAATTAAACGAGTATCTTGAAAAAGATTACAAAAGGAATTGCATACTATACTTTTTCTACGAACTCACAAAATTACAAAATTAGAAATTACTTTATTGCTGCTTAAGTACATGATAACAATATAAACTATACTGAGATAACTATAGATACAGTCACATTAGAAACATTTTAACAATTCGAAACTAACCTTAAATAACTGACAAGTGACATAATTAAATTGAAGCTAAGTTCAGCCTGTTAATAAAACTGTTGTTGTGAAGTTCGTATCGTGACTAAAACGCACAAAGCCACATCTTGTCAATGTGTATTTAAAAGGTCATCTTAACACCGTGCCAACATATACGATAATGTGGGTTTTAAACATAGGAGTAGAAAAATAATTAAAATTATTATTACTATTTAATTATACACTAAAGATTAAAACTAAATATATACAATATTATTTACTACACCATAAATACTATTTACAAGTGGGTTGGATTCCTCCAGTTAAATAGTTATATTTGTCGGTTTTTTCTTTTTAAGGAACCTTCCTTGTGTGGAAGTGAAAAGAAACTGCCTTTAAAAGTGCTAGTACGACTGCGTTATTACCAAAACTTATGGGGACTTTATCAAAGCTAACCTATCTTTTAGAACGTACAAAAAAATTAAACTAAACCCACTTCTTCTTGGGCCAGAATCTCTTTCCTTAGATCTTGAATTTTTCTTTTATAAGAGAACTGAGGGGGGGGGGTTCCAATCAGTTCCGGCAATAAACAATTTTTAAAAATGTCGTCCAATTTGATACACATATGTTGGCAAATTTCTTCACTCTTGAATATCTGAAATAAAAGTTTTTGAATTTAACAATACTTATAAAGATTTAAGTAGTAATGCCATGTGGGGTCCACACGATAAATATGCAGCATTTTCGGCCGATGATGTTCAGTTGTCCTTGGATTTGGTAGTAGTACAAGTGCTGCTTTTTTAACATTAATTTTGTTGAGCGTCGCAAATTTGACAGCTTTTGAATCAATGACTTGTGACGGATTCATATCGCGTGCTGTGTACAGACATTTTACTTCGACTATACCCTGTTCGGATATAATTCTATCAGGTGATGCCGCCAAATATTGTTTTTCTCTGTCAATTAACAAACAGCGCGGTTCAACTTTCTGACCAGACTGCTCTTCAAACATTTTGCTTCTCCCAGTTAGTAGTTTTGTTTCCCGTGAATTCCGAGCATAGGATTGATTTTACAAGTGAAAGGTAGTGTTTATTTCGTTTTTGGCGACAAATGCTACGAAAAAAAGAAGCAGTGAGCCTTTTTGATTGCTATTCCTTCCATTTGTGACTATTGTGTTGTCCTCCTGTTTCTAATTCAATCACATTCAACTCATCTCTTCTCCTTCTGTTCATTGAAAGATTTTGGAGATAGAGGTGCATAATTTGCTTCTGCTCCTTAATCAATATCTTCATGGTGTATTTTCTTTGAAGGTTTTGGTTGTTTACATTTTTTAAATAAAGCACGTCGTCGCAATATCTGATTTTTTTTTTATAATTAATCATTAATCATTCTTTTGGAGTGCTTTCCCGGACTTCTATCTACTGCTTTTCGTATAATCATTTGGCTTCCTTCTGACGAATTGTTATTTGATGCCACAACAGCTTGTGTCTATTACCATCAATTTATTTATGTCAAATATATCATTTTTTGGTTTTTCGTAGGTCACCGTTTGTTTCCTCAGACATATCTCATATTAAATATTGATCATACTAAAATAGCCAATCCTTGTTTCGGAAGTAATTTTCAAATTTGTATTTGAGCAAGACAAAAGGTCATGGTGTTCAAATGATACAATTTCATTCATAAAATGTTTTACATCCACAATTCTTCTACCTGACACTTCAAAATGTTTTGAATTAATTGTTGCATGGCTGTAATTATAGATATAAAACAAAAAATCGATTAAATAATATACCTAACTTACTTTTCTTTTGGTAATTGAGAGTTCAATTGTAATAGATGGGTAGTATTTTCTATTTCATTTCTATCAGTATTTTGATCTTTTGAGGTATTACAAAAGATTTCTTCATATTCAACTGATTGACCATGTGTTACTTGCGATGATGCGCTTGAATAATTACTCTTCTAAATACAAGGCATTGTCTACTTCTATTTCCTGTACAGTTTCTGATTGTTGCGAATTTGCCAACTCTACTAACAACTCAATAGTACTGCGTTGATAGTTAAGTTCAATTTCAAGTGATCTGAAAATTAATACCTAATGCTGGGGTGATAATTATTTATAATTTCATAATGCAGAGTAACTGTGCGGTACTTCCTGCATCCCACCGTCGCGTCACCCACAACCGATTCCTTTCATAGACATTTGGCCTACAATACGGAATTTTTTTATAGTAAGATGTTATTATTTTTTTAATCCCTTCAAGAAGCGCACACCGTTGATAGGTAGATGCGATAGATCGCATATAAACCATTCGGCGTTTCCGACTTGGTATGCGATTTATGCTCTTTCTCTTCGTATCCATTTTGCAAATAAAAAGTTTTGTAATAAATGTGCAAAAATCAAAACAGCGCGACAAACACGGACACAGGGAAGAAAACTTATCTTAGCTATAATATGTCGCAATACAAATAATATCACACTAACTGCTAGCAAAAATTGTCACCTTCAAACGCACGTGCAACAGGAGAGGAAAAGAATACGGAAGAAGTTTACGATAAATAATTGGAAGGGTTGGTGGGAGTTCTAGGTATTACAGCGAGCTGTGAAAAAGTGAATACATTTTCTGCGACATAGGCCACACTTCCTGCATATTTCTTATGGATAATTAATACGGGTGTTCTTATTTATTTTCTTCCACTGTTAATAATAATTAAATAGCAAATTGGGCAACGCTATGCACTAACAAATCGAAAGATCTGTCATATAGAATTTACTCGAATTAAATGCAGATACGGAATCAGCTGAAAAACTTGAACAATATGTTCAACAGAGCCTTATATATAAATAAATATTCCCTATAGACATAGCATAGAAAAATTCCCAAAACTAGCTCTACAGTGCGGTAGAGAATTGATTATTATAAACAATTTAAAATAAGTCAATACATTTTGTATTAAGATCTTAAAACATGTTTGAAAGTGAACAAATTTCGATATGGACGGGAAGTGCTGTCTTTTGTTGGAGTTTCGCCTCCCTAATAATTGTTGATACTGATCTTACGGACACTTTTGTTTCTTCCGACACACTATGTTGTTTTAGTGTGTACAAAGAATTTAATGTTTTTAAGTAATTATACACTTTATATACCACTTCGCGTGGTTTCTCTATATATTACTTGGCCGTGTTGACTCAGAGTTGAACAGTTGAACTTATTTTATTGTAGTATCGAACTTATTGCGTTAAAGTCAAGAGCACTAAACTCGGAAGATACAAAAAAATAAATACATTTTGGAGTAGTTAATTACTAGAGAAAGTGCGTAAGGGCAAATGAGATTAGTCATAATCGAAAGTCACAATACTATTGAACAGCATTTCAATGGTTTTTGATTATCCTACACATCATTAAGGGTAATAGTATTTGTGAGAATTTTTGTTAATTAATCGTACCTTATTTTTGACTTTAAAGCATCATTTAAGACAAAAATCAATTTGTTTAAAATTCACGCCGCATGTTACCCCTTAAGGCGGCTAGGAATAGTAGGTAGGCAACACACATTACTTGGCAAAACAAGCATAACTTTTGAGTAATATTAAAAATTTGTAAATTAATTCTATATTGCGGACAATATCTTAATATAATGATCTGTAATAGCTAATGGATCCTTTTTCAATTTTGTTTTCTTAATCACGTATAGAAGTGAATCTTTGATTTGCAATTATTTGAAATATACCAGTTCAGGTAAATAAAAGAAAAATCTAAATCGGTACGTCTAATCTTCTTATTAATTAGATTCAAAGTGTGCAATCAGAACTTTTTTAACAAATTCCTTTTTCCTGTATTTTTATTCAAAAGGTTGACAAAAATTTTAAAAAATTGTAATATATTTAAAAAGTTAGACAACCAACAATACAAAATTTACAATTATGTTAGTGCGCATCCGTCCTTGGAGCAATCTTTCTCCGTACCGTTGATTAAAATATTGGTAAAGATAGTCAACCGCTTGTATTTGCTTGTATCACGGATGCAATTCACATATGCATGTTGGGTTGCGTTTTGTTTACTTTTTTCACCTGTACTGAAGCGCTAAGTTATAATGTGTACGATTCTTGAAATAGAATAGTTCAATTTATTCCACCGTTGTAAAAATGGCGCAACATACAATCCGTAAAATTTACTTTTGTCAATACAATGTTGCAACGTTTTCAAATATTTAGTAAACGTATTAACTAGTAATTAAAAGTGATGAATTTTTCATTTATGAATAATACCATTGATGATACATATCTTGGATTTTAATGACAATGTTTTTTTAATAATTTACTAAAATACATGCGAAGCGTTATTTGTTAAAACAGTTTGGTTTGGTCGGTGTTAGATAAATAAGAAACAATTATTTTACAAATTATGCTTGCACTTTATTTTTTAACTTTGCAAATAATAATGTTGACATTTGTTTGTCATTTAATAACTTCGTTAGGAATAAAGTAGAACATACTGGGAGAAATACCACTATAGTTCAGAAACGCAAAATTATTGGTTTTTGTATCTACTTGTTTTACGTGTTCAGTTGAAAAGGATTTTAAATAAAAATTGGTTTTCAAATTTTTCAATTCAAAAGGCAACAAGTTACCGTGTTTTTTAGGAAAGTGGGTTCCACTAGACCTTCAAATTTAAATTCACTTGGTAATAAAACCTATTCCTATTACTTCTAAAAATAAAAGTACTAGATTTTAGCTTGAGGTGTGTTGTCTCCCGACGCGGTGCGGATAATACGTGTATAATACACTATTCTTTTCTGTGACGAAATAAATGACGATTTAATATTGAAAAATCATATTACAATAGAATTAGAAAATTATTGAGGGAAATTTGGTGTTAAAAATAGTACTCACTTTTTTCCCGAGGGAAAAAATAATTTACGAAAAGTGACACTTTGTTATCTGTTAGTAGAGATAAAAAGTTAGGATTTTACTCTTTGAAACTGTATCAAAATATCATGGTTTCGAATTAAAATAGTTTAATTAAAGTAAAATAGCTCATTAATTATAAACATTGTTTCAAAAATTACAATTCCAACTGATCTAAAATAATAGTAATAATTTACAAACAATTTACACATAAATAATAACGTACCTAATACAATGCTATACATAAAACATATCCAAACATTTACACTTATTTATGCAGATAATATTCTTATTTTACGGTGTGGTTTTGTGACATCACTGTAATTATAGCTATTAGAAATATGTTTATTAGCCTCCCACTTTAAGGTTCGATATAGTTTTATTTTAACCAACTGATCGATAATTAACAGTTTATGAGTGTCGCATTCTCTGAACCATGAATTCACACTGCTGTTGAGACATTTTTTATACGGAGTTTAATTTTTCCAATAAACCATAATCTGTTTTAAAAAGATGAAATTCTTCAGTAAAAAGTTTCAATAAAAAAACACAAATTTTGAGAATTCGGGTGATGGTCTGTGTAAGTATTTAATTCCATCAGATTTGCTGTAATCTTTATATAGAATTAATGATTCGTTCACATTGAAAACACTTGAGTCGTTAACTGTTAGCATTTCCTTACACGTATTACAATGTACTTTTTATATATGTAGTGACTTAAATAACCCGCAACATACGACACTGAATAAGATTCTAAAGAACTATTAATTACGACATTGTCTTCATTGATTTTGTTCTCCAAACAGGTTCTAGACGATCTCTTTGTTTCATTATTTTCTACACTTTCATTTGTCCCAATTTTGTTATCCTCTTCCTCATAGTTAGTGTTAAATTGTTCATCTATACCCCCCCCCCCCCCCCCCCCCCCCCCCCCCCCCCCCCCCCCCCCCCCCCCCCCCCCCCCCCCCCCCCCCCCCCCCCCCCCCCCCCCCCCCCCCCCCCCCCCCCCCCCCCCCCCCCCCCCCCCCCCCCCCACCCCCCCCCCCCCCCCCCCCCCCCCACCCCCCCCACCCCACCCCCCCCCCCCCACCCCCCCCCCCCCCCCCCCCCCCCCCCCCCCCCCCCCCCCCCCCCCCCCCCCCCCCCCCCCCCCCCCCCCCCCCCCCCCCCCCACCCCCCCCCCCCCCCCCCCCCCCCCCCCCCCCCCCCCCCCCCCCCACCCCCCACCCCACCACAAAACCACCCCCCCACCACCCACACACCCCAACCACCCCCCCCCAAACCCACACACCCCCCCCCCAACACCAAACACCCACAAACCACACCCCCCTTTCCTTTACCCCTTTTCCCTACCTCCCCTCATTTACCAACACCTTCAAAACCAAACACACAAAACACTTTTTTTCCCCCTTCCCCTTTTTTAAAACACCACAACAAACCAAATATCCCCTCCTCCCCCCCATCCCATATAGTATCTCGTCGTTATCTTTTTCACAATTCCCTTGTTCTATTGGTATTTGCAAGCGAATGTGCATGTTATGTTGTAATGCAAGCCTAAATTCGCGGGCAGACGGTTGGGCATTATAACCTCCTCTAGCACGAATCATTGAAAAAGCATTTTCTAGAAGATCTTGATTTATTCGTGACGTTAAAAAGTACAAAGTTCCTTCTCCCTTTAAGTCCTCCCACAGACTTAAAATTGAATTTATAGTCCATTGGAAACCTGCGATACAGTATATATTTTTTCTTTCTACACCGTTCTCATAAAACTTGATGGAATTGAAGTATTGTACAGAACGTTTCAACGTTTCGCATGGCATGTCTTTAAAAACTGAAAGACCACGCTTGTAGGGATTCGGATCATTTACTGAAAAACTATTTAAACAGTCAAAAATGTTGTTAATTGTTTTAAAAAAAGATGCAGTATCTAACGCCGTATTACTTGTTAATTGACCCGTCATCACAGCACTGCTAATTGCTGCAGATACAGAATTGCTAAATACCTGAGCGTCGTATTTAACACGCATCTTTTGAAAATTTGATGGGTTAATATGTTTGTCCGTAATTTTTAACATGGATCTTGCTACACTGCTACACTGATCAATATAAAAAGTGTTGACAAAATCGGTCCACTGAATTTTTTATTGTTGACGACTATTTCCAGTTTGCTGTTCATGACATTGTTCCTTAAGCTTTTTAGTAAATGAGGAGGATCATACGCTACATATATTTTGTTGTTGTCGATTTGAATTGTTGGATTTTCTTTTGTGGCGCCTAGACAAGATAGAGCACTTCTGTTATTAGATCCTTGGTCGCAAACTAACGCTCGAGGTTTCAATCCAATTTGAAACAACTTATGCATCACTTGCTTTATAAGAGTACATAATATTTCGCTTTTAACTGAACCACTACTGAGAAAATAACAAAATGGAATTTTCCAATTATACAATATTCCTCTCAAATAAAAAACCAATCCATGGTTACTTAAAAACGGTTTACGTCCTAATTCCCCTAAATCTTGATATCCTTCGACGTAGTCCCAATATTGGTTATAATTTAAATTTCGTTTTAAAGTAATTTCGTCACACATTACCACGCACTGCTTTTCTTTGTCTGTCATTCCTTCAACTTTTTTTTAATTTTTGTATAAGAACATTATTTGTCCCCGATCTTAAATTAACAATTTTCAACCACGACTTGATTGTTGAAATTGCTGGCAAAACAAATCCTAAATGGTTCAACATAAATTTGTAAGCGGTAGGCGATTTATAATACAATGATAATGCCAGTTGTTTTTCTGAATCCTTCCATGGAGTTCGTGTTCGATGAAAACATTGCATATTAATAAATGTCTTCAAAGCCGGTTTTTTGTTTTTAAAAGACCCGAAATTGTGCTGTTTTGAAGTTTGCGCTTCAATCTAAATATTTCACACTTTTGACTATTCAATTTATTTTTAAACTTTTTAATTTTAAAAGAAACGGTTGTCTGTATAGGTTTATCAGAACTTATACTTGCACTGATTGTTGCACTTTGAAGAACATTCACAAAGGAGGCATCACTAACTGAATCGGCGTTGTTCTCAATTTTTTTCTTATTGGCTGACAGAAAATAGTTGTAATTACGTTGCAAATACTTTCCGCTAGAAAATATATTTTCATAAGTTCGCACATTATCAGATTTATAAACTGTCAGAATTTCTGGTGATTTCTGAGTAGGATTTCTTTCTAATCGCAAAGACTTCGATGTATCCTGTTTAGGTTCATCTGCAATCAAAGCAAATAATTGTATTTCTTGAAATTTGGGCTTTTTAAAAAGAACTTTATTTATGTATTGGCAAAATTTTAATAAAAATGAAAGTATTTCTTGAAATTGATTTTGTAATTTGTACTTTGCGATACCAGTAGTGGTGAGAAGATTGAAGACATGAAAGTGGTTAAAAGTGTTATGTAAAAAATTGAGTTTTGAGAACGTTAAGATACTTCTCACCACTGGGTACCTACCAGACCGCTACCAATAAGTATTAGCAAATTGTCATTGCTGAACAAAAATTATTACTTACCCGAAACAAACTTCTTAGGAACTGCAGTAATATTAAGTTTCTTCTTCGCAGCGGAAGGATCTCGAAAACTACTAGATTCAAAATGCTTCTCACAGATTAATTTATTTCGTAATAAATTAAGATCATCTAGTAGTACTAGCTTTGAATTACCACAATTCATCACCCAATTTTTGCATCTATTAGTAGGAAACCGATAAAAGCTGATCGTCGGGCAATTTTTTCTCGAATTATTGCAACCGTGATATACACAGCGATGACACGCAATAGTATTACTTATTTTAATGGATAAGTTTTTAAACCAGCAATCCGATCTTACATGTAAATAATAACTACCGAAATGTTTTAAAAAATCAAAATCAAACTCGAACCGAAAACCTCTTAAACTGAGCACAACAGGAAGACTAATTAATTTTCGGTTTTGTTGTTAAACTAAAAGTGGTGGGGTATTATTACTTTCGGATTATTTTGTGTTCTTTTGATAGTATTTTGTAAATGTTATTACCATTGTTATTAGTAAAGCTCAGGAAATACATACTTAAAAACCAATCTTGATTGTAATATTTTCATTGTAACAAATAAACAGATAATCATTAAGCTTTGCATAGGTGCTTCTTTAATGCGTTTATCATATCTTAAAATATAAGTACACCTAAAGTTGATATTGAAACAAATGTATTACGAGGAGTCTTCCGGATTATCGTTTATGAGTCACATTCCTTATCGGCTTAGTCAGAAATTCTACAATTGCATACTTTTAGCAACACCTTTAGTAAATGAGTAGGCTTGTTATAATATTGTTTAGATGCAAACAGTTGAGTACGTTAGATTGTAATATAAGAAAATTCAACATTCGTTCCAACATAAAAGGGATAGCGTTTCTATGTTAAAAATTTTAATTTCAATGACCAAAATTTAGAAATTTACTTGCGTAAGCCTAATAGATTTTAAAACATTTTCAACGGATAAACGATGTTAATGTAATAAATATATGAGTATGGAATTTTCAAAAGTATTTAAAGAAATTGTTTTTTTTGGGAGAACGTTTTCAACGATTTCTTTACGAAATTAATACTTTTAAATCTGCAGGTTTTTTTCATAATAATAAACTTTATTCACATGTGTATGTATACAATCTTTGTACATATATGTGTTTGTCATGATGGTATAACCATTGTTATAACCTTACGTAAGAAAGATACAAATAAATATTATTACATTGAACAATTAACAGACAATAGAAAAAAATATATAACAAAGGACACACATTTAATTAGTACGTCGACAAAAATCAATAAATTCTTGTATATTGTAGAACGCATGTTTTTGTTTGTTTGTCAACATTGACTCAATGCACCAATATTTCAATCAACGGCATGATGCATTGGCAACAATGTCGTGCCTTAGCATAAACTATCAGCAAAATTACAGTTTTCTATTTCACATTTATCGGCAATACTGTTCTGTAAATTCTACAATACAATTGACGTATTTTCTTAGCACAAAGCAATACTACCGACCTCTGATGTTTAGAACAAATTTCGGGGTCGCATAATCCCGTAAGGTTGACTATCTTTACCAATATTTCAATCAACGGTTCTAGGTATTACAGCGAGCTGTGAAAAAGTGAATACATTTTCTGCCACATAGGCCACACTTCCTGCATATTTCTTATGGATAATTGACACGGGCGTACTTATTTATTTTCTTCCACTGTTAATAATAATTAAATAGCAAATTGGGCAATGCTATGCACTGACAAATCGAAAGATCTGTCATATAGAATTTATGCGAATTAAATGCAGGTACGGAATCAGCTGAAAAACTTGAACAATATGTTCAACAGAGCCTTATATATAAATAAATATTCCCTATAGACATAGCATAGAAAAATTCCCAAAACTAGCTCTACAGTGCGGTAGAGAATTGATTATTATTTAATAAACAATTTAAAATAAGTCAATACATTTTGTATTAAGATCTTAAAACATGTTTGAAAGTGAACAAATTTCGATATGGACGGGAAGTGCTGTCTTTTGTTGGAGTTTCGCCTCCCTAATAATTGTTGATACTGATCTTACGGACACTTTTGTTTCTTCCGACACACTATGTTGTTTTAGTGTGTACAAAGAATTTAATGTTTTTAAGTAATTATACACTTTATACACCACTTCGCGTGGTTTCTCTATATATTACTTGGCCGTGTTGACCCAGAGTTGAACAGTTGAACTTATTTTATTGTAGTATCGAACTTATTGCGTTAAAGTGATGAGCACTAAACTCGAAGATACAAAAAAATAAATACATTTTGGAATGTAGTTAATTACTAGAGAAAGTGCGTAAGGGCAAATGAGATTAGTCATAATCGAAAGTCACAATACTATTGAACAGCATTTCAATGGTTTTTGATTATCCTACACATCATTAAGAGTAATAGTATTTGTGAGAATTTTTGTTAATTAATCGTACCTTATTTTTGACTTTAAAGTATCATTTAAGACAAAAATCAATTTGTTTAAAATTCACGCCGCATGTTTCCCCTTAAGGCGGCTAGGAATAGTAGGTAGGCAACACACATTACTTGGCAAAACAATCATAACTTTTGAGTAATATTAAAAATTTGTAAATTAATTCTATATTGCGGACAATATCTTAATATAATGAGCTGTAATAGCTAATGGATCGTATGCATTCCTTTTTTCAATTTTGTTTTCTTAATTACGTATAGAAGTGAATCTTTGATTTGCAATTATTTGAAATATACCAGTTCAGGTAAATAAAAAGAAAAATCTAAATCGGTACGTCTAATCTTCTTATTAATTAGATTCAAAGTGTGCAATCAGAACTTTTTTAACAAATTCCTTTTTCCTGTATTTTTATTCAAAAGGTTGACAAAAATTTTAAAAAATTGTAATATATTTAAAAAAGTTAGACAACCAACAATACAAAATTTACAATTATGTTAGTGCGCATCCGTCCTGGAGTAATCTTTCTCCGTACGTACTATACTTGCTTTCCTGAACTATTATTAACTTTTAGCCGCTTAAATTCACTATTAACGCACCATCCAGCTCCTGGTGTGCATACTCTAATTCATTTAATTAGTCTTTACAACCCAAACGTATTTTTTGTCCTATGAATATATTGGTGGAAGTTCCGTACATGGGATTCTCGATCCAGAGTTGAGACCGATATTTTTGAATAGCTCAGGTCAAGAGGAAACAAAAGTTTGCTGGCCGCAATTGCCGCTGACCAACCGTTCAAAAGTTATTCAGGTTTAAAGTTTAACCCTCCCCCCATGTTAAGTCTATGGGAAAGAGGATAACGTTATGCATATTACCCATTCAATAAATTTTTTATTTAACCTTAACTCAACATATGGTTTATTTAAAGAAGAAAATTGTTATAACTGTAACCTACCAACCAGTACCATTCACCCCCAATCACAACTAGCAACTAACACCGTTTACCTCAAATCACATGAAAACATGTAATTCTTTAAAAAAAATTGTAATAACTGTAATCTACCAACCAACACCGTTCACGCTCAATCACATTTACCAACCAACACCGTTTATCCCAAATCACATGAAAATATGTAATTCTTTAAATTTTTTTGCATATTCAAACGTTTTTACCCTGCCAGGACGTTCTTTATTTTGAACGATTAAATCAATATATTTGAATTGTCGAATTCTAGTTGTTATGGTTGGAGCTCAACGTAAGTCTCTAGCATAACGTTGTCCTCTCTCCTATAGACTTAATATGGGGGAGAGTTAAACTTTAAACCCGAATAACTTTTGAATGGTTAGTCAGCGGCAATTGCGGCCAGCAAACTTTTGGATCATCTTCATCTGAGCTGCTCAGAAGTATTGGTCTCAATTCTGGATCGACAATCCCATATAATTCCTTGTGGCTTTTTCAAGCACGACTTGTAATAAAAATAATAATAAAATGAATCATACGTTACTTAATTTAACTTAATTTTACTCTGATTCGTTTAGCAGTAAGAATATAAAAAAAAATGCTCAAAATTAGATAACCCTCGAAGAAAAGTTGTGTCCGAGAACCAATAAAGAAAAAAAGAAAAAATGTGAGAAGTGGAAATGAAATACGTAGTATGGTTTTCAAGTAAAGCAAAAATTAATACCAATTTTAATATAATTAAGCTAAAACTAAGTGTTGTGGCCGCAACGTTCATGGCGTGTAAATTATACATTACACAGTATCGCTAAGGAGATGATCTATATTTTGTAGAGTTAAAAGCCATTTTCTTACAGATCTAGAAAATTGGTAAATTGATTTTTTATTACATATATGTTTAGGTACTTTGCTAAAAAAATTTGGTTTTGTTAACTCATATGATTTATGCCTTTCCATTCTTAGATTGTAACTATTTAAATTAATGTTCCAACTGCTTGATCTGCCAAAAAATGAGTTGGTGACTTTATAAATATACAAATACTTCAACGGTAAAATGTTCAAATCTTGAAACAAAGGAAAGATTTTTCTCTAAAAGTGTCTTTAAAATTATACGATTTTTTTTGTTGATTTTGTTAATGAGCTTAAACTTGACATGCTTGTACCTTTACAGCAAACAATGGCATATTCTAATTTAGAATTTGTTAGAGCGAAGTAGACTTGCCTTAGTACTACTGTAGGGCATACATTAAGTAAAAAATACAATTTTCTTGAGTTCAGCATTAAAACTGTTTCTATTTTGTTTAGATAGTTTTTCCAACTAAGTTTACTATCAATTATAACTTCTAGATAAAGTATAAAGTCTACCTGTTCTATAACTGTGCAGTTACTGCAAGTATTTACATTATTGGAAAGACCCGATGTACAATTATAATAAATCGGGTGAAACGAGTTTATTTTTAGTAAGCAGTAAGAAATATATTTTGTTTTTTTGGTGAGAGTTAAGCAGTTTTGATGAAACCAATACTTATTTTTTTTAAATCTTCTGTAACGCTCACATATAAGCTATTATTTTGACTAGATGAGAAGGATAGTGCAATGTCATCGGCAAAAGCAGTAAGTTTTTCTTTAAATTTTCCATAAATCATTAATATAGAATAAGACCAATAAGGGTCCTAACACTAAACCTTGAAGAAAACCGCACAATGTACTATATGGTAAACATAGAGTATAACAGATCTTGACTTGATATTTTCTGTTTGGAAGATAGCTGCAGAACTAGTTATATGCAATTCCTCTAACACCCACACTCCACAGTTTATTTAACAAAATGAATGATTGACAGTATCAAACGCTTTGGTGATAAACAGGCTTGCTACCACTTTTCCTTCGTTTAAACCATCATAAACTGCAGATAAGAAATTTACTAATGCTGCCAGCAATATTTCCGAATTGGTTTTTTGAAAAATAATTTACGGAATTTAAAAAAGTTGTTACTCTAGATTTTACAGCTATTTCAAAAGATTTAGACAGTATTGGAAGAGTGGAATAGGTCTATAATTATTTATGTCAATAGTACTACTTTTTTTATGTATTGGAACTACAATAGACATTTTTAGTTGATCTGGAAATTTACCTGTACTTAAGAGTGACGTTTACCTATACAAAAAAGTACACTTTTAGACCTTTGCCGTTTTAAATCTTGGAAAGCCGTTTTACCATTTTTGAACTTGAAATTTTGTAATAGTGTGTAAGAAAGTTGAATCTAGAAGGTGGCGCTCGCCTTTTTCTTAATTTATTATTTTTTTAATAGTTATTAGATCTCAAAAAATCAAAATAAATGCTTAAATTTGAACAACATTTGCATCAGTATTACAACAGATAGAAAGAAAATACGAAGGTGAAGGTGTAGCTGCATGTTTTATAAAACAGGTTGCAAAATTTTATTAAAATAGAGTAATAATTAAATCTAAAATATCTAAAACGGCAAGAGCATTTGCACAAAATTTTGTCAGTATTTTATAATGTCCACGCGATCGTCTATCCCACGTCATTCGTTTGCAGTGTGATCTAGCAACGACAGAATTTCGTCGGTAGCTGTTGATTACTAGAGATTTACTTGTTTAATTTTAAAAAGTTTGTATTTTTTAAGGATCTTATCTTATTTTAGCTTCGGAAAAGTTGTATCATATTACCATTAATCATATCCATGTTATGAAAGAGAAAAGAAAATCGCTAAGTAAAAATGTATTTATTACGGACAAACCCGAATTGTTAAGTTTTAACACGTGCCGTACAACTAGCTTACCGCTTTCGTCTAACCTCTCTTACGTTATGTGTGTTGTATAACTTCCAAATCTCGATGAAGCGTTAGGTAAATGCAGTAAGATTAAAAATATATGTAAAAAAAGGAAATATAATTTTTTTCGTAGCTTTAAGAACTACCACTGACAAACCATCTGTTGCAATACTCTTTTTGTTTTTTAAATTAGAGATAATAGTTATTATTTTGTTAACACTAATGTCATACATATAAATGGAATTTGGAATTGAATTGTCTTTGAAGTAAGTATTGTAATGTTTGCAGTTTTGTAAGTCTGGTGAATAAATAGGCACATTAGAAGCTTTTACAAAATGTAGTTTAAAAGCATTTACTATTTTGTCAGCAGTCTTGTAAGTTTCGTTGGAAATGGGGTTTAAATTTTTTTCAGTTTCAATTTTCTTTTTGTTTTTAATTCCAATTAAGTTCTCAATTAGTTTCCACTGTTTTTAAATTAAATTAAAAAATTAAATATATTAAAATAATAATTTTTTATGGTTTTGAATATCAAGAAATAGTCGGTTTCTGTATGTTTCATAGTATATTTTAAACGCAAATGAAGTGGCTAAGCTGTTAAGCATTTATATAAATGATTTTTTTTACAACCCTGGAAAACAAAACTTCATTCATCTATGGTTTCAGAAACTTTTTTTGTTTTTTTATGGTTTTAGAAGTGGTTGAGTCTTGTATACAGTATGTCCAAGATAAGGATGAACAGAATGGGGATCTCGGAAACCGTGAGAGGTTCAGAGTCGAAAAGTTACCAAAAAAGTGAATGCACTTTGTCATTGCCACTCATTCTGAACTACAAGATGGCGTTTACAAATTTTTACTACAAGGTTACGTTTCGAAGAAATCATCATCAATTTCTTTTTTCTTATGGCAATTCCGTATAAAAAAGCATTTTTCATTACGAATTCAACGATATACTACACAATATGGTTATTTGTGATTTTATTGAGAAAAATAACGTTTTAGTAAATTTTTAATCTTTTTGATCTAGTGTGTGCTGAACGAAACCATGGCAGCGAAAAAATGAAGTCTATTGTTAGTTCTGACAGAATCGATCCGATTGACATAGTAGTATCAGTTTAGCAACGTCTTTCAGTGTAAGTCATATTCTACAATGGAACACGTAAATTTCAATTTTTTTTGATGTAGTGTGCGTTGAAATAATTGCGGCAAACAGAAAATGTTGTTGCGCTCAAATGTTTTTGGCGGGACAGTACGGGTTGCTTGAATGAACCGCATTCTTTTAGATTGGACACCAAATGCCTAAATATGGACTTTTCTGGTTACCTCCGTTCCGGGTACTTCATCAAATACAAGTGTTCGGCTTCTACAGAATTTCTCCGGCATGTAATGTAGCAGGACCGCATATCAAATTTCTCTTCATTTGAAAACATTACTTGCTCCATTGTAAAATATGACCTACACTGAAAAACGTTGCTAAACTGATACTACTACTTGGTCATTCAAATAGATTCTGTCACAATTAACAATGAAAGAAATGAAGTCGGTTGTTAATTCGACTTCATTTTTTCGTTGCCATGGTTTCATTCACCGCACACTAAAACAAAAAGAATAGAAATTTAATAAAACGTTATTTTTTCTTAATAAAATCAAGAATAACCATATTGTTGAATTTGTAATGAAAAATGCTTTCTTATACATAGTGTACTTTTTTTGAGTGCTGTAAGAAAAAATAAAGTTGATAATTGTTTCTTTGAAAGTAAACCTTGTAGTAAAAATTTGTGAACGCCATCTTGTAGAGCAGAAAGAGTAGCAAAGACAAAGTGCATTCAGTTTTTTGGTAACTTTTCGAATAACTTCAGAATATAATAAAAACGAAATGGCCCAATTACTCCAAAAGTAAGCCGAACCCAGCGAGTTTCTCAACAGCAAAATGTCGACCCCTCGAGTGGGCAATTTTTTCCAAATTTAATCGACTCTGTATCTCTCATGGTTTCCGAGATCCCCATGCTGTTCATTCTTATCTTGGACACACTGTACATTTTGTGTAATTTGAAAGAAATATGCCTAAAGCTGCATTAACATCTGTTGCTGTACATAGTTTGACCCAGTCAATTTCTATTTAAAATAGTAAAATTAATTTTTTTGAAGATTTTTTGTTATCTACTGAAATTCCTGACTAGATAATGATTGTAAGTAATCGTCCGTCTCAATTGAACGTTTTAACGGTGAGATATTGAAGTCGCCAATAAGATATACATTCTTATCCTTTATAGTGTAAATAAATTCTAAAAATTCGACTAGAAAAAAAAAGTTATATCAGAAATAGATCTTCTCCCCCGGAATGCATAACGCCCAGATGATTCTATATTTGCATATAAATTTTCCGAAGTTGCCGATAGGTGGCGATACGTGTTACATTATTATAATATTTTTACACCTAACACTCAATTTAAAATTAAAGATTAATTCAAACAAACTGAATAGTATATCCTAGTAATATTTATACAAATGAAATATTAAAAACTTTAAAAAAATCTATTTTTAAATTATTGCGTCGTTCCGTCGTGTGGTAACATTATTTCGCGATATTCACTCAATGACGAAACCGGAAAGCCAACGCATAACGCCATCTATCGGTGACCGAAGGAAACACTAACACGTATAGAGAATCTACTGCTTGTATCTATGTGACGTTATACATTCCGGGGAGAACATGTATTTCTGGTTATATCCATTCAAATTGTAACAATCTTTTTTGCATTCTTTAATCCATATTTCTGAAAAAACTATGATGCGTGGTTTTACGTTAAGATGAAATAGTTGCATTATAAAGATATCAAAGTTACCACGCATACTTCGTACCTATATTTTGATGTGTTATAACAACGTCAGAAATTTCGCTTAAATAATTATTCTATTTCGTTTACCAAATTAGCCATTATTAAGAAAAAAATATTACTCAATAAACATTATTTAACATAAAAGAAGAAAAAAAAAACCAATTGTAAATAGAATTTGATACATGGTATACCTATTTTATTTAATTTGGTTTAAATCGTCCATCGATGACAGTGCATACACGGTAGAGTTTTCTTCTACACGTAGATAAATTTTATGATTTCGAACCCATAAATACTTAAAGCCTTTTTGTATACTCTGCGCCTTGCCAAGCATAAGCTCTTGTTTATGTAAATAGGTTGCTTTATGTTCATATTTAATTAAAAAGTTGAGAGATTTTTTTTCTTTATTTTTTTGTAAGAAACTTATTTTATCAGATCTTCTTACAAATTTGACGTAATGCCTTTAACAGAAGTGTGAAAACTATCAACTTTAGTTGTTTTGAAAGTTGAATAATATGACGGATATACTAGAATGAAAATTTTTTGTATGATGAATTATGGGTATTAAACAGTCAATAATAACCGCAATGTGGCTCTGAAAAAGTATTATGAAATCATCTTATTTTTGGAAAGGCTATCGACGTCTTAGTAATCGGCGTAATCTAGTTTGTCGGAAAGGGCTCTTAAACATAAGCTTGAATTCCGTAATCCTACATTTTTCATGTGCTAATCCCATTTATCTATAACCTAAACAAACTGACACATTTTTCTTGTAATGATTTTTTGTCCCAGACTGGTATTTTTTATCTACCTATATGTTCTGTTTCTATTGATGATGTTGCTAAAACAGTTTTTAGTATTAGTACTGTTCAAGCGTATTCTTGACATAGGTATTTGACTTCCTGTTGTTATTTAATGGAAGTTAAATGGAACTCAAGAAAAACTCTGGTTGATAGTATAGAGTAACTTTTGTAACCCTTCAATAGATGCTTCTTTAGACCTAAGCCAACAGATTTAAATAAGCTTTGGAAGAACAAGTATAGGAATATTTTCCAGCAACTTGTTGTAAAGTCTCGACCCACAGATACAGGCATTATGTATTATACCAAGCAATTATAAAGTTTTTAGATAAGGTGTGGCTATGACTTTGACATTAGCAAATTTTTCATGTGTTTGATAACCTCAGCTAATAAACTTCAGTGTTCATCAAATTTTATGAAAAAATGGTGTTTTCGTCAGAACATAAAAGATTTATTGTCGAATCTTACTTCGGCGTATTCAATAACAGCAAGTCGGCAACAGCACCGTTGCTTGTTTGGCCGAGGTTCGAAAAAGATTTAGATGTATCGTATATGCAACCAACAATACGCATTTTGTTCGGCAGTTATAAAATTAACGATAGGTATGAAAAAACTAAAAAATTATATTTTCTTATCGTTAATTTTTTATAATTACTTTAACACAACAGTTATGGATCTTCAGTTCGTTTGTGTTTTTATGTACCTACTAATAACAAGACGGTTGTTTAGCTTCTTGTAAAGCTTAAATTAAAATTGTAAAACTTTTAGATAATAATTTTATTGGTTTATTCTATATGTATCCATAAAGTTGTAACATATTGCTTGCATTGGTTAATTTAAAGCTCTTATAGATATGAAAATGTGTGTCGATCTTATAACTAAAAGCATGTACGTTCTTCTTTTGTTAAGACACTACTTTTTATACAACTTGTGTAACTAAACAAATCCAACTTTTTTGTTTTTATTGGCGAACACGCTCACATACCTACAACAACAAATGCTTAGGTACTTAATCATACAAGTGTAGGTACACACCTAATACACAACAAACGTCACTTCTCAACTTGTTGCTTAGATTAATAGACATTTCCTAGAACTAACGCAATATACCCCAGACTTTCGAATATTCACCAAACATTAACAAATTACATTAATTTTTTTATAATAATTCAGTTAAAAATAACAATGATTTATTGTTGTATTACGAATTCTTAAAGGCAATCTAAATCAGAGTGTCGTATAACTAAATGAAGCTTCTTTATTTTACAAAGACAAATAACGAGAATGCGGATTAAGGATTCTTTCTCTAGACGAGTTATAGGCACTTTCTTCCGTAGTTGGAATTAATTGGCCATTCCAAGATCCATCTATTAGCATCTTGCGTCTATCTTCTGCTCTGCATCCATAGACATAGCACAATTCAGATAAGTAAGAGTTACGACTAACAAATACTTACTTAATTAAGATTAAAATAAAAACAATTTGTAAAAAATCTGCCTTCAATCCCTTATTATTATTTTTTAAATGATAATCCGGGGTTGATTATAATTGCGTCTTAAACTCAGTTTTATTGTGGTAATTAGTCCATAAATTGTCTAATGAGAGCATAGGTATAACTAAGAAAAAGTTATTCGCAGTTGCAAAGCCATTAAATGTAATTCAAAGTATAATTTAATTGTAGTAATATGAGGGTAATTACGCGATGTTATTATCTTGGGAAATGATAACTTGTAATACCTGTAACTTTTAATGTTCTTATTTGTAACGCCCCATACGTCACAGGAGTTGGAGGTAAATTGGGGAGACTAATCTTTTAATTTAAAACGCAAACTCGCTAATTTAGTAAATTGTACAAAGCCGCTCTTTTTTGAATAAAAAATTTATCACGCAAGTAATGGAGAAATTCATTTAAAAGTTGTTTAAAGTTAGGTGTTGTTAGGTGAAAGTTGTGTATATCAATCGTTCTGCCAGTTTGCTGATATGCGAATATCTACTTTATGAGCCACCTGTTGCACGAGCTTTTGCTGAAATTCTTCTGTCCTCTGCCAGCTAACGATTTGAAACCCTCTCCTAAAGGAACGCTTTAGTGAAAAAATTTAGCAAGAAAAGTAAGTGCGGAGTCAAAGCAAACCACTTCGCCGAATTGGTTTAAGTAATTGTTTGTAAGTGATTTTACAAATTTACATTATTCATCAATTAAATCAATTTATTTAAGACAGTATTATTTAACGTTTTCTTTGTTAAAAACTTAACATTAAATCGAACATGTTTACGTCGTGTATTACTGATTATCTGCTTCAGACTACGACTGTTGTTTGATAAAATTTCCGTCAACTGCAAGATTAACTTTGTCATTGTAAGAAAAAGTTACCGAGTTGATTGACTAATATTTTGTAAAAGAAGTCGACCATTTTATTAAATCGTTTGTCATTGTGATCGAAGCAATATTTTTTATGAAATTGCTATAGAATTTCAAATGTCTTTTATTGCAAATTGTTAAGAATGTTTATAATTTTTATTGTAGGTTTTAATTTATCATAAACATTTCAATATTATTTAAATCTGTATAAAAAATATTTTCATATTTTCTATGATTTTCTGTAATTGTATCGGTATGTGTTTGCCTGAGACAATTGTGATCTATGAAGTTGAATCTTACTATGAATGTGAGTTGTGTTATAATTTCCAACGCATAGGTGTCACTAGTGAAAGTGATCAAATATTTTTTCCCACATTAAAATTTATAGGGATTATTAGTAACTGCAAATAGTAGATTATTTTACTAGGAGTTAAACAATATCATTGTTGAGCTTAAAAGTTTGCTGGCGAGGTGTTAGCCGAGACAGCAAATTAAGCGAAAACAATTATATTTTTTAACTCCAAGTGAAATATATTATTTTTTCTTCAAGCGTTTATTGCTAGTTTTCATGTGTTATTTTCAAATTTTCGAGATTCTCGAGTGTTATAGTGACGTTTTATTCTCGACGAATGAAGTTGGTACTTTACTGTTACATTCATAATATGACATAACCGAGGTACCAACCTCTAAATAGTTGTGAAAACAAAAGAACTGTTGCTTTTTAATGTTTAGACAGTAAAAGCGTTTTTAGCGTCTGTCAGTAGTTCAATAATATGCCGTTTTATTGTCGCTTGAAGAAAAACAATATTTCTATAAGAAGCAAAGAATATTAGATAATCATAACAAAAAAAGTATGAATTAAATGTTGTAAGAACAAGTTAAATCACAGCTCGCAGAAATAAGTAATTGATAATTGTTACGTCCCCGCTACGGGGCGTAAGTTCATGTATTCGATGTGATGATATTAATTACTAGGTACAAATGAAACGCTCGATTACCAACACACAAATATAACTGACTTTATTTACAATAAAAAACAAGGTTATGTCCTTCTATTCCCGTAGTACCAACCCCTTTAAGTATCTACCGTTACCAACGTGCGCGCTAACTTTAAATATCTAAAATGTGTGCAGGGTCGGCACAGCTGCTCTGTCGCTACAACATCTCCCCTTTTAAGTAGGGATGAAATCCCTGTACCTAGCCGCTCGTCTTAAAGTTCTTACTGGTCTATGGACTTTTGCTTCCAATTGAGTAGCTGGTAGAACAGTTGCCTCTCCATTATTTCCTTCGTCCTGTTCTTCGGTGATCTGATCCGGCACTGCTACTGATTCGAGATTGGTTTCGGCTGCTTCCTCCATTATCTTTGATGATTCGTTTTGATCCGACGGATGAGTTTCTGTTCTCCAATTTAGGGTTGGTAAATTAGGTTGAATTCTGAAACCGTCTAGTATTTCGTGAAGTGGTGAAATTATTCCGGTTCCATTGTCCTTGCAGCGCGGTCGGAGTTGATTAATGTGTGACCGTATGAGACCATCTTCCAGCAAGATGTTGTACAATACTTTTCCAAACTTTTTCAATTACAGTACCTTTTTCCCAATAAGAAGAATTTGTCTTATACCTCTTCGCATATACCAGATCCTTTGCCTCGAAAGATTTTTTTGTTGCCCCATGTTTCAGGTTGAACTGATTTTCCATTTTCGTATTTCTTGATGTTCCCTCGTTTTTTTCTCTTGGTAATATTAAATCAAAAGGTGTTCTAATTTTCCTTCCGATTAATGATTCCGAAGGTGAGGTTCCATTTGGCGTGTTCTTATTTGGAGTAGTACGGTAAACGAGCAGGAACGTTTGGAGTATTTCTGTTAGATCTCCCTCCCTTGTAACTTCTTTAAGGATCTTTTTAAGGTGTCAACAAATCTTTCCGCTTGTCCATTTGACTGTGGATGATATGGCGCACTAGTTACATGTTGAATTCCATTTCTCAAACAAAATTTTGGAATTGATAACTTGTAAATTGAGTTCCATTATCCGACACTATTGTCTGTGGTATTCCGAATCGAGAAAAGGTTTCATTTAGCCTTGATATGGTGGCTGTGGTCGTAATTTGGGTCATTTTAAATATTTCAGGCCACTTTGAGTGTGAATCTACTATGACCAAAAATAAACTCCTTGGAATGGTCCTGCAAAGTCTATGTGTAATCTTTCCCAAGGCTCCTTTGTCATTAGCCATGAGCTTAATGTATGTTTGATGGGGTTTTGCTACCGAGGAACATTTATTACATCCCCGAACAAAATCTTCAACGTCTTTGTCTACATTTGGCCAATAAACATAATTCCTAATAATGGCCTTCATACGTTCCATACCTGGGTGTCCCTTATGAAGTTGATTTAAAATTCTTTTCCTGAAGGTAGAAGGAATCACTACTCTGCTACCATACAAAATACTGTCATCTATAATAGATAATAAGTCTTTTCGTAAGTGAAATTGTTTCAATTCAACATCTTCTATTTTGTGGGATTGCGGCCAATTTAAATTTATTTGTTCCTTTATTGATTTCAACAATACGTCCTTCTTTGATTCGCTGTTGATCATTTTAAATGTCATTGGTAGGCCTTGAAGCGAATCCACTGCTACTTGTCGAACGTCCCTTTCAAATTCCTGTACTGAAGCAATAACGTACTCATTGTCTGGTCGAGAATGGGCGCTGATTAATCTCGATAATACATCCGCATGACCAAAATCGCCGGTTGCAATATATTTGATGGTGAAGTTGTACGTTAACACTAAAGCCCATCTTTGTATACGGTTGGCAGTATAAACTGGTATTCCATTTTTCGAGCCAAATATTGCCAATAATGGCTTGTGATCAGTTTCCAGTATGAACTTTCTCCCAAAAATCATTCGATGGAATTTAGTAACAGCAAACACCAAGGCTAAGGCTTCTTTTTCGATTTGGCTGTAACTCCTTTCTGCTGGTGTTAATGAACGAGAAGCATGACATATTGCTTTTCTTGAACCATCTGGATATGAGTGCATAATGCATGCTCCTAGACCATAGTTGGATGCGTCGGCTGCTACGACTATTTCTAACTCCGGGTTGTAATGCGTGAGGAGTAAGTTGGATGACAGCACCTCTTTAAGGTCTGCAAACGACTTCTGACATTTATCTGACCACTTCCAATCGACATCCTTCTTTAGCAATTCATCTAGTGGTCCATGAAGTTTTCTCATATTGTCGACAAATTTCCCGTAATAATTTATGGCACCAAGGAACGATCTCAGAGTTGTTTTGTCGTTTGGTTCTGGCATTTCACGAATTGCTTTCAATCTTTCTGGATCTTGTTGTATTCCTTGTTCGCTAACAATATAGCCCTAGATGAGTGTTGATCGTAAGGAATTTTCTTGATTCTTCATCCACTTCGACCTGTAAGAACGCATCTGACAGGTCTATGTGACTGAAATACTTCCCTGATGATATCTTGGAGAAAATTTCTTGCGGTAATGGGAGTGGGTAACAGTGAGGTTCAAGTGCATCGTTTAATCCCGTCGAATAATCAGCACAGATTCGTATTTTTCCATTCGCTTTTTTTACTACCACTATTGGAGCGGCCCATTCGGAGAACTGATTGGCGTGATGGCGCCTTCAGCTTCTAAACGTTTTAATTCCTGTTGAACTGTAGCCATTACTGCAAAGGGAACTGGTCTTTTCTGGCGAAATATAGGTTGAACGTTTGGACGCAAATAGAGTCGAACCTGAACCTTGGTACACACTCCCAGTTTTCCTTGAAACAGCTGAGGAAATTTAGTTTCGACATCTTCGGTTGTAGTTGGGACTTGCAAAATTTGGTTACATACTGTGTTGAGCGGTACGTTCCATAAATTAAATTCCTCGATTAGGTCTGTTCTAATAAATTTGACGTGGTTGAAGACACAAAACATTTCCCCAGAACGATTTGATCGCGGAATGAAAATTTACATTTGAGTTCCGAAGTAAATTTTAAGGAATCACCTGATGCGGATTTAGGTGTTATTGTAGGTGAGTGTCCTTGCGGTTTTCCTAATTCTTCCCAAGTTTCTTCAGATATGATAGTTAAATCTGAACCTGTGTCAACTTGAAAAATTATTTGAATGTTGTTGACACCTATGGTTATGTACCTTCGCTTTTGGTCAATATTTACACAATTAACATGTACATACTTTGAGTGATAAGCGTTCTTGCCTTGCTTCTTATAGGCTGATATTCCTGTATGCGAATTATTTTTTTGGAAACAGGCACAATAGCCCTCCTTGTGACCAACCTTGTTGCAGTCCTTACATTTGTGATGTGTGTATGGGCAATCTTTTGAATAGTGCATTTGCCCGCACTGCCAGCAAGGTTTTCGTGGAATGGATTGGACTACTGCGACTGCTATGTTTGAATCGGTTTCAACAGAATTTACACAATCTATTGGTTGGGGTTCACTTTTGATAATTAAAGCGGTATCTTGTTTGACACTTTGCAACATTTGGCTCTCTTTTATAAGCGAGTCCAACGTCATCTCGCTATTTGTTTTATCATTGTCAAATTGCACCAGTAATCGAGTTCTCAATTCTGCATCTTGAGGTGAATGTAACCCACCGATAAAAACCAGACACTTGAAATGGTCAACTGTTAATTGTTTCAATTTAAAATTTTGCAGTGTTTGTTTACAATTCCAGCATATGTGACGATGTCTTGATGTGGTTGCTTTACTAGCTGTAAACACTTGAATCAGCTGTTGAAGAGTGATATTGTGCGACCAAATAATATCTTTAATGTATCGGTGGTTTCTTTGAATGATAAATCTTGAGGGTGTTTAGGTAGTATATGATTTACATACCTCTCGTGACATGTGGTGTTCAATTTCCGAACAAGTAAACGAACTCTTGCAGAATCGGTTAGTTTTTCACCATCCAACAAAACAAATCCTCATACCTTGAATACCATGCATCGAACGTAAAGCCATTTCCAGGATCATACGTGAATTCTGTTATGTTGCTTGCTAAAGAATTCATGATTTCTTCTACATTGTCGTTACAGGTTGGTTTTGCACCTTGTTGAACTTGAATTCTAATTTCCTCGAGACTTGCTTGGAGTGTGCTAATCATTTCAGCTTGTTGTTGGAACAATTTTAAGAATGCTTCGCTTCGTTCAGTCATTGTGATTGATTTGTGAATTGACTACAACAAAAAATTATTTACCACGTGCGTGTTGTTCGAATAAAAATCCTCGTCGCCACTGTTACGTCCCCGCTACGGGGCGTAAGTTCATGTATTCGATGTGATGATATTAATCACTAGGTACAAATGAAACGCTCGATTACAACACACGAATATAACTGACTTTATTTACAATAATAAAAAACAAGGTTATGTCCTTCTATTCCCGTAGTACCAACCCCTTTAAGTATCTACCGTTACCAACGTGCGCGCTAACTTTAAATATCCAAAATATGTGCAGGGTCGGCACAGCTGCTCTGTCGCTACAACAATAATAACTCAAAATTTATTTACAGCCTAAAAAGTAAATGTATGTAGATAAGATAGAATATACATTTAATTAACAATTGTACCTAAATAAAAATCCGCAGATGTTTGTGGTAGTTTAAAAAATCTCATATTAACATCTATAAGACTGATTAAAATATGCCTTCAAATATACATTAATTATGTAATTATTTTCAGCAATATATAATATATTTATTAATTATATTATAAAATATAAATATATTATTGTGATTGTAGTAAGTTTGATTCTACAACCAATGGTACAACATTTTGATTCAATATTGATGAATTTGACAGTTTATTTATAGTTTAGTGATGTCCTTATTTAAATTGTGTTTGGAGAAGTTTGAGGTATTTATTACGAAAAAGTGTTTTTTATTACCACTTTTAGCTGTCTATTTTCATTGGTAAGTTACAAATACTTACAAATTGTATATCCTGTTACTGGAGTGTCTTATATCATAGATATACCTTACAGATAGTCCATGCAATAGGAAGTATTGGCAGTTAGCACAGACACACACGTTAATAAGAATCACTAGAGAGGCGCCATAATCAATTTTATCCACATTTTATTAACAACGGTATTGCTTTTACGTAAATCAGATTGGCCAATGTAAAGTATCTAAAGAACAAGCAAAGATTGCTCTTAGGGTTGATATAATTATAAGTCGGAAAAATTGAGCAATAAGTTGAAAATTCTGTAATTAAAGTGGATCACATTTTGAATAAAACAAATAAAATTTAACAATTGAAGAATGTTAACCCCTATGGTTAAACCCTAAGCCATAAAGATCACAAATGTCTTTTCAAGGGGTCTTTAACCCCCGTCACTATTTTGTTATACCGTTAGGTAACGTATTTCCTTAGCGCTTAAGTTTAGTATAATGGCTGTAGCCGTGTTGTTAACAAGTGCCAGTAATTTTGGCTTAATAAACCATAGTACCTACAAATACAGTCCACTATATTGATTAATAAATTAATTACCCTAACATTTGGCCATTCGACCCTATATTAACGAATTGGTGACAAAGGACTCAACAAGCATCAAAAAGTGAGTTCCTTTGTTTATTTTCGTTATTCCAAATAGCTACATTCGATTTGCATGAATGAAATAAAATTTAAGTTGCGAAAATAAAGCGGTTTCTTAATATCCTTACATTGATATTTTGCAAAATACAATGGCCGATTTAGTACAGTTAATTAGGCAACGCGGTGCCATCAAACATAAGCTGACAAGTTTCAGTAATATTTTAAAGGTTACTACCGACAATTTTGTTGATCAACAAAGAATCGCTGAATTGCAATTTAAAGTACAATTTCTAAATTATTAGATGATTTCGAATCAATTCAAATTCAGATAGAGTACTTAACTACTGATGATAAAATAACAGAACAGTATAATGAACGTGATAATTTTACAAATAAATTCACAGCAGAGTTTGGTAGCAGCAAATCGTTATATTCAGGACAATTTACCCAGAAATAACAAACAGGTACCTGCTAACAGTTCGTTGAACGGTCAGAATGGTCACAATCGGTTGCAAGGGGTAAAACTGCCAACGATCAGTTTACCTAAGTTTAACGGTGATTTAATCCTAAATTCCCAAAGTGGTCCAGGTGGACCCCCAGGGGTCCACGGGAGCCCGATAGGGGTCTACGCTTGCGTGGAAAAAATGGGGTCCACAACTCGTTAACGGGGGTCTATAAAAATGTATTAGGTGACCCGACTTGACTTCTCCTATGAATAAGGGAGACAATAATATATATAGGCAGACAATATTATAAGAAGCTTGACTTCTCCTATGAATATAGGAAGACAATATTATAAGAAGCTCAGCAATTGTTTTTGTAAGAACTTGCATATTCCATATTCAGAAAGAGCGTGTCAAGACTCGCCGATGCCGCGCCGCCCGCCCGCCTAGTTAAAGTCGTGTCTGAACTTGCATGAACTTGTTGGATTTTCTTTAATATAAATACGAATGCGAATGATAAACATTACTCAGTTATTTCCGGAATTTCAAAAAAGAAAGTGTAGTGAATTGATATTATTGTTTGCCAGTGTTGGAAAAGTAAGTACCTACCTATCTATTTGTTAGCAACTTGTATCTTAAAAAGCCACTTCTATTATGTTTGTTAAATCATTTTAAGATTACTTAACAAACATTTTTTTCATATTTACAGGTAAGTAATTGATACGAAACATGGCTGAATCTAAGAAGAAGTGTCGACAGTACAGTGTTGAATATTTGAAATTTGGTTTTCTTCCATCAAATACAGACAAGCGATTGCCCATGTGTCTTTTATGCAACAAAGTCTTGAGCAATGACTCTATGAAACCATCGAAGCTGGAAGATCATCTAAGAAGGTGTCATCCTGACAAAATAGGTAAGGATTTGAAATATTTCCAAACATTGAAGGAAAAGTATGAAAAGAGACCCACCGTGCATAGTATGTTTGCTTCAACGTCTGAAAGCAACGACGATGGCTTGCGGGCATCTTACAATATCTTATTACTTATAGCAAAATCTGGGAAACCGCATACCATTGGAGAGGAGTTAATTTTGCCTGCTGTTGAAGAGGTATTAAAACTGTCCTGCACAAATCTTCATTTGACATACTTAAAAGAATTCCTTTGAGTAACAACACTGTACAAAGACGTATTAATGAAATGAGCTCTGATGTTGAAAGTTTCTTGTGTAATTATCTGCAAACAACTCATTTTTCTATTCAACTGGACGAGTCAACTTTACCTGGCAATGAAGCATTATTATTGGCATATGTTCGATTTATCAAAGGCGAACAAATGTTTGAAGAGTTACTATTCGCGAAAACTTTGAAGACTGACACTAAAGGTGAATCAATTTTTAATGTTCTGAATGATTTTTTTACGGAAAAATCAATTGCATTCACAAACATTATTTCGGTGGCAACAGATGGAGCTTCTGCCATGGTCGGGCGATATCGTGGGTTTATAAGTCATCTTAAAAGGATTATACCAGAGGTAATTGCAATTCACTGTGTCATCCACCGACAACATTTAGTAGCGAAAAAATTGAGTGATAGATTGCACCAAGCGCTTCAATTTGTAATTAATGCAGTTAACAAAATAAGAAGCAATGCATTAAATACGTGCTTATTTGCACAGTTGTGCGAAGAAAATGATGAGGACTTCCAACGATTGCTGCTACATACCGAAGTACGCTGGTTGTCGAAAGGTGCATGTCTATCAAGATTCTATTTGCTTTTCGACTCTGTTTTAGAGTTTCTGAACACTAAAGATCCTGTTTTAAAAAAAACCTCATGAATTTCAAAGCAGACATTGCGTATTTGACAGATTTGTTCAAAAATTCAATGACCTCAACCTACAGTTACAAGGGGACAGCCTCAATTTGATAAAAACAAAGAGTGAAATTTCAGCTTTTCTTGGTAAACTGAAACTTATGAAGCAAAATATTGGTCGACGTGAATTTTCCCAGTTTCCAAATTTATCGCAGGTAGAATGCCTCGACGAAGATATTCAGACGTATGTTCAACATTTGATTGCCCTGTATGATAATTTTAAAATCAGATTTGAAGACATTCTGTCGATGGATATACCACCATGGATAATAAATCCATATGATGAAACTGAAGTGGAAAATGTGGTACTGCAAGAAGAGCTACTCGAGCTTAGCACTAATGAGGAGCTCAAAGTAGCATTCAAAAGAGGGTATCAATCATTTTGGCTGCAGGCACAAGTACCTGAAAAATATCCAGGACTGTGGGGGAATTGTGCAAAAATTTCTCATAGCGTTTCCTTCGTCATATCTTGTCGAACGCAGTTTTAGTGCCGTAACAAACTTGTTGACAAAAAAACGGAGCAGATTAAATATTACAGAGCGAGGAGATTTACGTTTATACTTAACTAAACTCAAGCCAAATATTGATAATTTGCTGTCAATTCACCAAGTACATCCCTCCCATTAAAATTATAACTTTTATCTCAGATTACAATGGTAATCTGAGATAAAGATAACATCAAAACTAATAATGATTATTAGTTTTGATGTTAAATTTTGATTCTACTAAGACTGTTATAACAACATAATTAAAAGTGTAGTAATTTTTGTGTTTGAATAAATAGCTACAAAACAAGAAAATATTTATTTTTACTTTTTACCACTCCGAAGTGGGAGATTATTGGTTTCTTGTACTGTGAGTCAATCTTAGAATACAAAAAGTAAAGTAGGAATCCAACTGTTGGATGAAGACGCTTTTTAGACTGGCTTTGAAACTTAGCTTGAATGACAATACTCACAGCATAATCAAAGCAATATAAATTCTCACCTTTTTTCGAAAACTTTCAACTCATAGTTGATTGAAAAATAGCCACAACACAGATTTACATAGACATATACTTTTTTCGGGTTTTGGAAGTAAGTTAGTAAATGTAATAGCTGCAGGGGGTCAACCAGATCCAGCAAAATCTTTAAAGTGGTCTATGAGAAAAAAAAGTATGGGAACCTCGAATGGTTAAATTTTCGAGATATGTATAAGTCGTTAATTCACAACAATGACGATTTAAGCGATATACAAAAATACCATTATTTACGGTTCTCTTTGGAAGGTGATGCCCTTTGGATTATAGAATCTATAGAATTATCGGAAGAAAATTACCCTAATTCATATCAAAGCCTCTGTTTGCGTTATAATAACAATAGACTTTAGTAAACAATCAAATTAAAACTTTATTTAATTTATCGACTTTAACTAAAGAGTCAGCTCTAGGTTTACGTAATTTAGGTGACAATGCGTTCAAAACTATTCGTTCCTTAGAGTCTTAAAACAACCCCCAAAAAAATTGTGGGATTCTATCATTATTTATATTATCACATCTCGTTTTGATCATAATACTGCGCGTGCATGGGAAGAAGAAAAATCATGTAAAGAATTTCCTACTCTAGACGAATTAAAGAAATTTATTAAAAATAAGGCCGATCTACTCGAAACGCTAGAAACTAATAACCAAAGCAGTGTGTACATATACAAATCAAAATTACGACTCACCTTTATCAATAAATATGCGTTATCCGAAGCATCAGTTAAAAATGTATATATGTCTTCTCTGCTAAGTATTTTGGACTTTTTGGGTTTATAGCATTGGGCTTGCCTTTTTAGAAATGCGATTAACTTAGTAAACTTGATAATATGGATGTTATTTTTTACTCCTAAAGTTGCTTTCAGCATCGAATAATGTGACCAAAGTGTAGAAGATATGTATTGTTTTGAAATTTCTGCAAAATACACTAAGAGCACATTTTCGGTGTAGTGTGTTGCTTTTTTAAGCATCGTATGACTTTTCATAAATTTTTCTCGATTTAGCAGGTAATAAATCCAGAACCACGTTACCTGCTTCCTCTTTAATATCGGGAGGAGTACTAGTAAGCTCTTTATCAGTTCCCATTTTCCCTTTTTGCTGATTTTCAAAATTTTATAATTCAAAATTTGAAAAGACCGACGCGACGCGTAGTAGCGACGCGTTTAGGAATGCCGGTAAAGAAGAAAATTTCATTCTTAATTGTTGTAACCTACACTAGAAGTCGCAAACAGTTTATTTTCATAAATTTAAATTTTTTAATTATTTTATTATTACGTTAGAGGTTTTAATTTATGTGTTTGTTTTTTTAATCTAATTAGTACTATTATTTTAAGATATTTTTGTATATTGTGTTAAAATTAAAATAAAATACGTAATTAAAAATTAAATTTGTTTCGACTTTGTATTACTAAGAAGTGCAAAAATTTGTATGCATCACAGGTGTAAAAAACACCCTTGGTACATAAATAACCATTTTGGTGGTCCTCCGCCCAGAATTACTGATTTTGCATCACTCAAAAGCAGCCAGAAACATCCCTTTTCTTGGCCTCATGACACTGAAATAAGTACAATCCTCATGGTAAAATACGTAAATAATACGTTGCAGTACTCTTTTACTCTTCTTATATTGAAGTATTTTATAGGCCTTATATCTATAGGCAAACATTGAAAAAAAAACACGCTAACGCCTTGGCCTGCAAACCATCCTCGAACTTACAAAAGGTCAGTTTCTGGCCTAGTGATAACAATAGCTATTGTGGGTAGTCAAGGAAAATCAATTTTGATTGATTGATTTCGTAGGTATTTTTTTATAGTACAGGTATAGTATCGTGTTTAATCAGAATGTTCCTTTTACCTTCTTTTAGGGGCAATCAAACACAAAACTTATGTGCAATTTTAGCGACGTTTCGTGCTTACTTAGAAAAAAATCAAATATTAATCACATGCGTTGTTTGCAGTTACAACCAAACTGAAAATACAAAAACACCATCCGTTATACCTACTAGCCTAAATATAACCTCACTTCGAGATGGGCACTCTACGAGATGAGCTCGCGTCGAGTTAGGCTCGCGTCGAGATGAGCTCGCGTCGAAGTGACGGTGTCGAGATGGCGGCGTCGAAGTGGCAGCGTCGAAATAAGGCGTACCATGTTTTGGGGTGGGTTTAAAGAATAAAGACAATGTCCTTTCGTTTCGCGGGGCTACTCTGTAAACTGCAACTTTTTTGATATTTTTCCTACATAAGTGTTTACAGATGCTTCTAAGCAATCGAGTGTATAAGTATGATTTTTTTCTAACGATCATTAGATATGTACCTTAAAGTTTAAAGAACTTTCGATTTAACATATATTTTGTATAAAATCAGTACTGAGATGAGCCAAAGGCTCTGAGGGACATTACGTTAAAAGCAAAATACGGAATCATCCAACAGGAACAATATTCTTAATCCATAAGCAGTGTAATATTTCCTTAATACGGGAATCATCCAACAGGAACCATATTCTTAATTCATAAGCAGCGTAATATTTCCTTAATACGGGAATCATCCAACAGGAACCATTTAATTATCCGAAGGTTTCGTTTCAATTGCAAATACTATTGCATTTGTAATAATTTCGCGTGCCTCAGAGATAGTCTATAATCCGTATTACGGTTGTTTCGAATGTTTACACAAAATCGAACGGTACTCTCTTAATGGAGGCGAAAGCGAAGTTTCTTTTAGTTTTATTGTTCACTTAATTTCCTTATTGCACTCGCGATTCATACGCACACATTTTTCGGCACTTCCGTTATTTAGGCGGTTGTTAAAATTTAACAACATTAGTCCGCGTCGTCGGGCATCTAGCTAAAAACCAATCGACCCGTCGAGTGTCTACTTAAAAACTCATCTTACTCGTCTGGAGTCTACTTAAAAACTCATCTTACTTGTCCGGAGTCTACTTAAAAACTCATCTTACTCGTCCGGAGTCTACTTAAAAACTAAACTATTCACTAACATCAGGTAAAGAGAGTCACCCCTCTCATCGGTTTTTACACAACGAACGTTATAAAAAATTTACTGCGCTACAATATTCTCAGAAGTATCAAACAAAAACCGCTTACCTAGAATTTCGACCGTGAGCGCAAGCCGTGTGTTATTTTCATTTAAACAAACATATCTTTAATTTAACTGATAACGTCGGCCAACACCGACTGTTTATTCAAGGAACAAACAAAGAAACCTTTGAGCTAGCAAAACAAAATATGGCCTGTGAAGTTGAATTCAAAGAAATCGAAGTGTGAAAACTATAGAAATAAGCGTTTCAACAAATCCTTAATTGCATGAACGTGACGATAACATCCTTTATAAATCTGAATTAAGAAAAATATAAAATGACCAAAAACAATATTCCAACAACTTGACCATGAAATACATGTGCATTGCAAAGTAACAGAACCATTTTGAAACTATAATGCATTTCCATTCCAAAGAGCTTTTACGAATCAAAATTATTTACGCGTACAAAAAAAACAATTTTTTACCAGAAGAAGATGACATGGATAGCAGAGGTAGTGCACCTATCTTGGTCACACTACTACATGCTAAATGGTGCTGTAATTTTAGTTTACTGTAACATTTCAAACAATTTATTAGGTATATTGTTTCTTCAATTCTAGAAGCTGTTCACTTGTAATTGCATTCAATATGAATTGCATTTATTGTTCTCTGCTATAATGTAAGAAACTAGTAAATTTTTACAAGGGCAATCTGTACAGTAGTAGTTGTGGTATCTATAGCGCTACTACAATGCCAATGCTAAAAGTATGCCGTTTCCAAACTGTTTCAATACCGCCTACAAAAATTTACGTCAAATTACTTACATAAGGTGGTACATCTCTAAGGTATATTTATCTGGTGCTTATGCTTAGTACCAACTTTCAAAAGTTATCTAGGAACCGCCAAATTCAAATGTTCGTCCATCTTTTCTGAACATTTACGCATTCAATTGGACTCATTTTCATCTAACGAATCTCAAAAACTTCTTCAGGTAAAACTATAGATCGACTTCAAGATTTTGTTACAGTATAAAAATAAGAAAATGGTAATTTTCGGTGATGGCTCACTGTTTAACTGAGTTTACATTAACAGAAACAAAATAGTATCAATAGTAAAATCAATCAGCTACAGGAATATTTGTCAATGAACAATGTTCTACCACGTACACAGTCAGGTTTTAGAAGAGACTATAATTGTGAAACCGCCCTTAATTGTATTATTGATGATATCGTTAGAGCAACAGATAATGGTAAACTGACCATCTTAGAGCTTTTGGACTTTTCCAAAGCGTTTTATACAATTAACCATTTATTATTTGTTGAGATACTGCGATACATTGGTTTAGATCAAGTTTCTTGCAATTTTTTTGTTTCATATTTGGAGTTCCGCAGACAATCAGTTAAAATAGATAATAATATTTCAAACCCTCTTTCTTTGAATGTTGGAGTTTCGCAGGGTTCAATACTAGGACTCCTTTTTTATTTTTATGCGGTGATACTTAAATCTATTTATCATTATCCACAAAGTTGCTTAAACCACCCTCTTTCTTTAAATTTGTTAAAAACAAAATTGTTTCTTTTCGGCACTACAAAATTTCGTAAAAAAGTATTTGATCTGCACTTATTAGTTAAAATTGAAGACGAAGTTTTTAATTTCACTGATCACGCCAGGAATCTAGGTGTAACTATAGATGTTGATCTTAAGTTTAACCTACATGTAAACAGCTGCTTTGTAAAGCCTATTTGTTCTTAAAAATGTATGTTTCCTATCATAAAATTATAACTTCAAAAGTGCCTAATTATCTACTAGAAAAACTTCAATTTGAACTAACGTTCATAACATCAATATCAGATTTTAAGGTAGACTTATATCTCCTTTACACAGGATTCAGCATTTTAAGCGTTGCTTTTCTTATCAAGTGTCATGTATAATAACGTCAACTCGAACAGAGATTTCTTAACGATAAACAAATTTAAAGATAGTGTAAAGGAGTTTCTAAATAAATTATAGCTGCAGAACAATGGATATGATGTATTCTTTCCAAAATAAATTTAAATTGAAAATTGTGTGTTTCAGTACTAATAATAAATACCAAATTTTTGTGTTACATATGTGTATAATGCGTGATTTAAAAAAAATTTCATCAAACTTTGCCATGAACGACAAAGTAAGATATAACAGGTGTATCTTAGCTTAGTTCGTACATTTGTCAATTCTGACAGATGTAATTTTAACACATCCAGTTTTATGTATTTAGAGTAGACGTACGTGAATTTTTTCATGGTCCACTTTTGATGAAACATTTTTTGAATCACGGGTTTTTTTTACAAGGATTGGTGGAAGAGCAGCTTTTTTTGTTATAAAAGCTGAACTATGCTTTGAGATTTTGTGTAAGCTTTCTTTAGAAGTTTGTTATTTTCACTTTATCAATTTGTGTTGCTATGTAAGAAATTTACAGAAAATAAAGACGTAATAATAATAATAAAAATAATAATAATATTAAAAATTTTAATTTAATAATTTGTCTCTTTTTTAAAACATAGCGTAATAACAATATATGTAGATAAATACAGTCACAATTCAAAATTAAATCAATATGCCTAAAAAGGCAATTAACAATCATAGTTAACTAAGATATAACGCTGGAGACAATATTTCTTTTGTTCTTTAGTATGACATGAAAACGGATACCCACGAATTAAGAATGAGCGTCTAGGTCCCTCAAATTAACAGAACTTTATTCAATATCAAGTAATTATCCAATTCTGTTCGTCTGGAAGTGTCAGCAATCACCGGTGATCTGCTGAAAGTTGGCCAGCTGTGCTTTTCACAGCAGGTGTACGATACGCTGATTTTAACGTACATACCATTGACGGATACTACACCTTTCACATCATGAGTGGCATTTTTTGTTTTGCCCCAAAACATGCAGTAACTCCTAACCAATCAATTCCTTGGCTAAAAACGAACCCCCCGCCTGAGGTTTATGGAAGTTATGGAGCTATGCAACTTACACATTTTGAAAGGACAAAACCTCAAGATTTACCTGAAATCAACATAAATGATCCGAAGAGAATGTTCATACCAACTGAAACTGTGACTCTATCTGTGCCTGATCTTCTGTGGCTCTATGGAAAAAGCAGAGACATTCTTGGTCCCTTAGAATGGATGGCTTCATGGAAGATGTCACAAGAGACATACACATATGAACTAACATATACTATTACCGGCCATTCATTAATGCTCTTCCAAGTGATACAATATTTACAGCATTGTTGATGGGAGTAGAGAAAACGAAATCCTTGAACCAAGTTACCTGTCTGGTCACATTTGACTAACCCCTTTATCTCAAAGCAAGAGACATCCTTGTTAGCCGTCTCGATAATCCTGCCCTGTCAAATGTTGTTATAAGACTCGGTGGATTTCACTTACTGATGCAAGGTAGTGGATTGACTAAACTTTTAAATACCATATATGCGGCAAACTCAACTGAAAAATTAGGTCTGGTCACGCCTATGCCCGTACGAGCTCATAAATTTGCTCACAGAACTTTGGCCAAAATAGTGATTCAGGCAATAGCCCTTTCGCCAACAATAGTGGATCAATTAGCGGAGATCTTGGTGAACTTAGACAGAACAGTGATCTCTTTCTAATGACATAATGAAATATTGTAAAAGATTTGGAAGAAGAATTCAAAGTTAAGCTTCAACTATTGGCAGAACGTGGCCTCACTGCTAAGCTCTGTTAGAATCCTAATTTTTTTGATTCTGAATTAATATAACTTCGAGTTTTGTTTTTTTAAATTAGCTGCTTGTGCAAAGAACTGGGAAAAGTTTATCAAATGACAGCATTTTAATAAAAAATAAAGTCATGGAATGCAATAAGTAGGTTTTGCAGAGACCGCTAAAATATGCCAATTTTCAATTCGCACTTGAGACAGAACGGTTCTTCCAAAGAAAACTAAATAATGATATTTGTAGACAATTTCAACTACTTTAATTTCTGTAAACATGCCATTTACTAAAAGTTAATAGTTTCCAAGTTTTAACACTAGAACCGCCGCACCGGTCATTTTGACCGGATTCTTAGTTTCAACTCAAATTATTTCTATAATAATTTTTTATTGAGTTATAACTTTGTGACTTTTCCTAAATATTTGTCTTAAACAGGTAAATGAGGTTTTTAATAACTTATTTGTTTGTATAAATTATTAATTTAATATTATATTTGCTCTATAAGAGGCCTTCTAGGTAGAGGTGGGAATAATACTCAACTAGTAAGTAGTAATCGCCGACGTTTCGCCCAATAAAAAAAACATCTTTTGATGAATGTTTTAAAATTGTAATTGTTGTTTTTAACGTTTTTAAAATTGACATATCATCTGTTGATGAATATTATAATAGAAAATTGACTACCAACTTGTTTTTGTAATCCAGCCTTGATAAAGACCACACAACGGTGAGCGAAACGTCGGCGATTACTCCTTACTAGTTGAGTATTCTTCCACCTCCACCTAGAAGGGCTCTTATAGAGCAATATAATATTAAATAAAATTTTTTGGAGGCCACTTTACCTATAAATTATTAATTTGTTTATATAACTAAACAATTGAACAATTCCAGTCAGTTCTTGTCCATTGTACGTTTAAACGTCAACTCGTTTAGATATCTAAAGTACAATTAGTCAAGTAAAAAATAGTTATTTACGTTTTATAACAAAATTGTAAGTGTAAAATGTCGTCGAATGAATACGAAGGTTTGTGATCCAGAAGCGGATTACGTCCAAAAGAAGCGTTAAAGTATTTAGAAGAATTACAGCAATTATCAGACGAAAATTCTGATCACGGCTCAATTTCTATAACAGCAAACTCAGACGATGATTCTTATCCTGATCAAGAAAATGATTCAGATAATACTAGTGAAACTAATGACAACGAGAGTTTATTAACGAAAAACATCGAATCTTTGCCATCTACAAGTTCAGACAATAAGTCTGTTCAGAATTAAAAAATAATAAAAATTTCTTTCCTTGCCCAAGGCAAGAAACGAAAACGAATTTGTGCTATATTCAGTATACTATTGGCGCGGAGTAATAAACCTGTCAGAATTATCGAATCTCCCGTATTGCAGTAGCGTAGGTACCTGATACGTTTGGAAAATCATATTTTTACTAAGTAAATATATTATAATAGTAAAATCTACCGAATTATTATGTGGTTTCTTTATTGTTTCAATCCTAAAAGCCTAAAAATCGGTCCCCGCAAATCAATTGTAATTGTAATAAATGTACTGACGATATCTGCATTACTATTTTATTTTATATTTATGTCATATATTATTTATATGTTATTTATTTTATTTGTATAGTAGATCACATTACAAATTTTACTTCTTACGTATTATATACCATTATTTTTATATCTTGGTATAATACCCACATCTACGGCTATGATTCTCGTTTCGTCAGTACCTGGGCTGATGGCAACGTGTTTACACAGATTAAACTATTGTTCTCAGACCCTAGATGGGTCGATATGCTGCAAGAGCGGCACAATGATCGTATTTTGGTTAGAATTTATTGGTTTTACTTAACCGTAGAAGTACCGCTTTCACAAGAAAATAAAGAATTATTTCAAAAAGCAATTATGATTTATTACTCCGCGCCAATAGTATACAGACTTTAATTCCGTAGAAAATAGAAATTTTCAGACAAGAGACGGTACCGTTTGGACAACTATTTTAGCTGGTGTTCATTTTTCAGGAAGAAATGTAATCCGAGAAGTTCCTGGGCCTGCTGCATGTACACAACGGAATACAAATATAAATTTAGTGAGTAATGTTTGGCGATTGTTTGTAAATGAGCCCATGCTAAAGTTAATAAAAGAGTGCACAGAAAACGAAGCGCATCTACAATTGCAAACTAATGAATGGCACCTTTCCTTTCAAGAATTAGACGCGTTTATCGCAATTTTGAATGTTCGTGGAGCATGTGGCGCTAGAAATTTGGAACTTTATAGTCTGTGGTCTACTAAATGGGGCTCTGCATTTTTTCGTAAGACGAGATTTTGAGAAATTATCAGATTTCTAAGATTTGATAAAAATCTAATAGAAAAAGAACAGATAAATTTGCATTAGTGTCTGATGTGTGGTATAAGTTTATATATAATTGCAAAATCTGCTACAAACCGGGACCAAATATTACAATTGACGAACAGTTATTTCCTAGTAAATTAAGATGTAAATTTCTTCAATACATGCCAAACAAACCCGATAAGTTTGGAGTAAAGTTTTAAACGGCAGTTGACACAAACTCTAAATATGTTCTTAACTGTTTTCCTTTTTAGGGAAAAGATGAATTGCGTCCAAAAAATCTAACTCTTTCTGAGCACGTATGCAAGCTATTGAACCATTTTTGAATAAAGAACTTAATGTAACAACTGACAACTTCTTTACGAGTCTGAAATTAGCTCAAATTCTTGCAGCTAGTAATACCATTTTGCCAATAATTTTTTTAGCAAACCTTAGATTCGGATTCAGCGCCCCAAAATTCATACAGACCGAATGAAATCAGAACTACTCTAAAACTCTCCCAGTGAAAACACAATTTAACTGAATTATAAATATTGCAGCTTTTCCAGATTTCGTTGTTTTGCCTGAAAGATTTTCTTATATAAAAATTGAAACGGGTATTTTTTGGACAATCACATTCCAACTTCGTATGTGGCAATCTTGAGAAAAATAGTAAAAGACAACCCATCGTTACGTCAAACACTTCTCGTCCAATTTTTTAGCTTCAGTTAGTTCTGTGTTTTTCAGTGTTCCATTAATTTCAATAAAATAAAATTGATTGCACTCAAAAGACTTCGAATGCTCAGCTTAGCGGTAAACATTTTTCTTTTCAGAATTTGGATATTATGGAAAATAACACATTAGTATCGGAATGATTTTTGCATGTCTCACTTGTAGGCTTATGGAGCTATTCAAGGTGGTGCTTTTGTAAACGGGTCATAGTTTAATGGTTTTGGTACCAAAATTAAGCTAAAATTAGTTCGTGTAGCTGTTGCTATTAAGAGTCAGCTGAATTTTAAGTTGTTTTTAAGAATTTGTCAATAAAAATAAAAGTAAGTTTTGATAATGAAAGAAAAATAATATTGCCTAAACAATCAACATTCCTACGTTTTGACAATAATGCTGAAAGGAAAGTCATTAATAAGCAAATAAAAAGCTTTATTCCCAAGGAACAGCTTCGAATGATATTACAACTAAATTAAATAGGAAGGGTACGATAAATAAACATAAAAAATTACAAATTTTTTTTGATGAATTTTTAAACATACCGTGTAATTCAGCTGATTTCTGATAGCGAGCGGTATGCGCAATAATTTTAGCTGTGTTTTGATACCAAAACCATTTTTGTCACTTAAAAGGGCAAGCAGGAATTCGAAAAAAACCAGGTCACAATGATAAATCCCTATGACCCGTTTTTAAAACACCACCGTATATAATTATGTCGCAGGCAAATGATGATTTTAGACAAATAACATTTGCCTCAGCAAATATTTTGGGTAAACGGTATTGGTTTGTAGGTTATAGTTATTACAATTTTCTTCTTAAAAAAATTACACGTTTTCATGTGATTTAGGGTAACCAGTGTTGGTATTCCTACTGATAGGTCAGTCTTTGTCTGGACAAATGCTAATTGATCAAATCATTTGCTTGCGACAGATATAAAAACATGAATACATTAATCAATTGTCAAGTAATTTGGGTCTTGATGATGGGAAATCCCTGATGGGATTTCTTAGTCTCTTGACGTGAAGGAAATTTTTGATACGAATGTTTATTTGCAGTGACACATTAGCCCTATCCGATTTCAATTGTGGAACTGTTAGTTGAAAATATTAAGATTTAACCCAAATCACGTAGATAAAAAGTGGCTCCTTACTAGGTGTTTTATTTTAAAATTTAAAAACTATTTTACGTACCTTTGTCATACTTGGCAGGAAGTGTGGGTAGCGAACAACTTACTAAGTTATGCAAAATATGTGTTCCTGTCTACTGCCAGAGGTGTATGACAATGGCAACTGATTTTTTGCCCCCTCCCAAAATCTATGCGGAATTGTCATTTTACCACAATTTTTCGATCTCCAATGCTTTATTTTAAAATAAGATCATGCAATTATTAATATTTTCACAAAAAAAGAGTCCTTGAAGTACACGTATATAGCCATTATTTTTAAACTGATAGTAGAATTATAAAAAACGGCTTTAAAGACATTAAGCAAATCGGTCACATTTTCAATATTTGTTAAAGTACCTAACGTTTTAATAAATCAATTTAACGGCTGTTTTTTACAAAGCAACGTTAAAAATAACAAACATTAGAACTAATGATTGCAGTTGTTTTAACTCGTAATAATTAAAACTTATTTGAATTTTTCATTAATACCAAAATTATCGGCTTAATGTCTTTAAAGCCATTTTTGCATTAACTATTTTAGTAATATTCAACAAATAAGGTATCATTAGAAAGACAATTTTGTGCCCTTTCAAATGATATATTACTCGACTTCTTTTTCCATTTAAAATTAGAGGATTGTTACTCACCTCCGCTAAGGAGTTAAAGGCGCAGGTCAAAAAATATGTATAAAGTGTGCTCCCCCTCAAAAGCAAAATCGACGTGTCCGAGTTTTTGTCTTCAATTACAAAAAAAGTGAAAAACTAGGTGCAAACTTTTCGTTGGACCACTGTGTATAAACATTAAGAACATTAATAATTATTTAAAAAAAATAAATAATTTTAAACACTTTCAATATATTATATATATAATCAGATTATCGTTCTACCTTTTGGTGTAGGGTATAAATATCCAAATTACATATTTACATATGTAAATTTACAAATTTATTCCCTTTTTTCTTATTACACACCATCTCCTCTGCTTTTTTTTCCATGTTTTTCCTTTTTCTTCTAGTATTCTTCCTACTCCCCCATTGCATGTTTTTCTTGTTCTACCTCTTTTCCGTTTTTCATTATTCTTGTCTTCTATATCTGCTTTATTCGTACTTCTTTGTTTATTCTTACAAGATGACTCCATCACGACAGTGGCTTTTTCTCTATAAATTTTAGTGTACTTTCTACTTTCAGCTCCTTTGTTATGTCTATCTCTTCTTGTAATATTTTTTATTTTATTTTATTTTATGTTTTCGTTTTTACAGAAACTTCCCTCTTACTCAAAAAATTATTTTTTAATGCATAGAACAATCCATTTGCCTTCTTAATTCGGTTGTTGACATTTGTTTCCTCAGTTCCTTTTTGTCCAATAATTCTCCTAAATATTGGAAATACTTTACTTGTTCAATTCTTTTCTTTAATCTCAATTTTCATGTCTACTTTTTCTTCTCCGATTGTCATTACCTTTCTTTTACTTTTATTAATTTTCATTACATTCTCTTGCAGTACTAAACTCCAACTATTTAAATTTATTTGTAAATCTTTTTTACTTGTCGCTCTCAATACGACGTCATCCGCGTATATTCCCTCCGATACCTTGACTCTTTGCATTTTTAAATACCCAATTTTCATCTAATTTACTCTCTTCTTACATTTTTTAATTAGTTCGTCCATAAATATTATAAATAGCAGTGGACTTAAGCTTCCCCATTTATCTTATTTATATATTTGTTTTGAATGTTTTAGATATATTATTATCTCTCACAACTGCGTTTTGGCCATTTTTCTAGATAATTTGAATCATCTTTATAACCTTTGTGTTTACTTGTCTTTCTTTTAGCAACCTCCACAACGTGCTTCTGGGGTACCGCATCAAACGCTTTCACTAGATCAAAAATTGCCAAATATATTATTATTTTTCTTTTCGCGCTTTCTCTGTTATTTGTTCTATTGTGAATATGTGATCCTGTGCGCTTCTTCCTCGCCTGAATCCACTTTGTTCTTCTTCCATTGTCTCTTCAGTTAACATTCTAATTCTTTTTTCTATTTTTTTGTCTAATATTTTAATACTTCTACTTAGAAGTGTTACTTCTCTATAATTATTACACTCTTTTTTTATCTCGTTTTTGTGAATTGGCACGATTTACGCTGTTATCCAATCTTTTGATAGTTCTTTATCTATCCACACTATCCATTGGTTTTCTTTCGCATTTTTGATCAATTGTTTAGTCGTTTCTCGCTCTTATTTCTTGTATTCTCCTCCAGTCTTGTCCAATAAGTAACTTTTCCATGGTTCTTTCTTTTTCTTAATTTGAATTTTAATTTCCTCTGTTCACCATGATGTGTGTTTTTTACTATTTTTATTCCTTGCTTTCCCGCATTTCTCTTCTGTTGTATTTAGAACTATGTTCTTAAAACATATTTATCCGCTTTCAACACTTTTCTTCTTCATTTTGTTTTTCTATCCTTCAGTTTCTTGCTTATGGTTTCTTCGTATTTATCCGCTACTTGTTTGTCCCTTAATTTGTAATATTTAATTGATTCAAACTGTACCACTTCATTATTTTCTGTATTCGCCTGCGTTTTCTTCTTTTGATGTATATTTTCTCTGATTTTAGCCACCACCAGATAACGATCGCTACCAATTTCCGAACCTCTTTTCACTCCCGAATCCGTTACCGTCCCTCTGTTTTTTCTTTTTATTAATATATAGTTAATTAAAGTTCTTTGATTTCTAATTGTCATCTCTCTTCTGAATTTATAATTTTATTGTGTGCGTAAAATGTATTTGTTATTATTAAATCATTTACAATGCAAAACTCTAACATTTTTCTTCCATTACTATTTCTAATTGCATCTCCATACTTATCCAGTATCTCTTTGTATTTCTCATCACTTTTACCGACTCTGCTATTGAAGTCTCCTATTATGTATATTTTTATTTTTACTTTTCCTATAATTTCTGTTAAATAATTCCAAAGTTTGTCTTTATTTTCGTTCTTGTCGTCTTCATTTGGTCCGTATATTACCACCACCGTCTTCCTACTCTTGGTTACCGCTTCTAACAGTTTGATTGCCAATATACGCTCATTGTACGCTTTCCAAGCTTTAATTTGATTTTCTAACACTTTTTTGGTTGTACATCCCACTTTGGTCGCTACTCTTGTTTCTTTTTCTACTCCACTGTAAATTATTATATTGTTATTTTTAAAGCCCCTTTCCCTTTTTATCCGTTTCCGTTATTCCTAATATATCTACTCCCATTTCTTCGAATTCTTCCTCTAATTCTATTTCTTTTCCTTTTATAATATTGATACTCCATCTTTCTATTTTCTATATTGTTTCTTGATTTGCATATTATTGTCTGTTGCCGTGTCCGTTTCCGTTTTAAACATCAATTTGTTTTTCTCTGTCAGTTTTTTGGTGATAGGTTCTCTTCATTTGTTGATTCATATCTTTTTCCATTTATCGTTAAGCATTTATAACATAATTTTACCGTATTTCCTTTCTCATTTTCTTCTCTTACATTTTGACTAATTTCCGTCATAATCTCTTTCTCCTTTTTCGTTAAATCGCTGTCAATAAGTATCTGTTTTCTTCCTAATTTGTATTTATTTTTAAGAACCGTAATTTTGTCTTTAAATGAATCCATCTTTGCCACCACTATACTCTATTACTTTTTTTTCCCTATGCAATGCCTTTTCTACTTTAACCTTTATTCCAATGTGTGTTTCCAGTACCCGTTCTACTTGCTGTTCTAGCCCTTCTTCTTTCCATTCGACATTTTTTATATTATATTATCCTTTCTGGTCTCTCTATCATTTTCTCCAAACTTTCTTCAATTTCTAAAATTCGCTACTGTAACATTTGTCTCTCCGTATCCCATTGTTTTTCTTTATTTTTCATATCCCGTTTTATATCTATTACTTCTTCCCGTAATTTAGTAATCTTATTTTTAAGTTCTTCTCTCATCTCCTTAACATCGTTACTGAGTTCTTTAATCGCCGTTGTTACGTTTTCCATCTGTTTGATTTTCGGTTGCTGCGTTTGACGTAGTTTGTTTTATTGGTGAACGTTGTGTTACTTTGCCCTTTTTGAATATCTCTTGTAATCTTTTCTCCTCCGGTTGTTTTTCTGTTTGATTTTCCGTTCTTTTCTCTTCAAAAATTCTTCAATTCAACTAGTACTAAATACTCTGTTTCTGTAATTTTTGTTATTCATTAATAAATTTTCTCCTATTTATAGGCAACTAATCTTCTTCTTACACGTATTATAATTAAGTAGATCAACTAAACTAAGAAAAATGCCAACAGTTAATTGTAACATGTGTGCGTTTAACGTGCATAGCGCTATCTAAGCAACAGCTTTAATGCTTGAAACGCACGTGTGTCGATAAAGCCAAGTAAAAACTTGTACAGAAGCATAACACGCAACGAAAGAAAGTTTTTACTTGGCGTGTTATGCTTCTGTACAAGTTTTTACTTGGCTTTATCGACACACGTGCGTTTCAGGCATTAAAGCTGTTGCTTAGATAGCGCTATGCACGTTAAACGCACACATGTCGTTACAATTAATTGTTGGCATTTTTCTTAGTTTATACTAATCATACGTGTCAATGCTTTTACACGAGATGTCGTAAGACACACATTTTGCTTAGATCAACTAAATTATTCAACGTTTATTTCTTTTATCCTACAAATTTAGTTTTAACTATTAGTTCATTAGTTTACTTGGCTGTTATGTATTTTATTCCTGTATTATCTTGCTTTAAATTTAATTCTTTCTTTAGTTTAATAGATTTCTATAACCAGCGTGGCAAGAGCGTACGCACGCTTTCACTACCGTCGTACAAATTAAAAAGAAGTAAATATATACGTAAGTAATTAAGAAATTTCGGATATTGTTTTATTATAACCAATTGTTGCTCCAATTTAGTTGGAATTGACTAACCCATTTCTAAATCATATTAAAACAAATTCTTGTAACGTTGCGTGTTCAATCTCAGATGCAAGTGACACAAAATTACTCAAACACATTACTTCATTTATCACATCATACTTAAAGATGACCCTCTATAACTTTATAAAATTGCCATTCGATTCATCGAACAAAATTCGCATTGTCGGTTTTAATTCATTTTCTTAGAATTATCTACCTTCTATATCTGTAATACTCACTATTAAAATCCTTTATTTATGTTTATTAAAAAAAATTTATTAATTTTCCGGTGTTTTAATTTGGCGTTTAAATACTTATAAAGCAAAACTTCGAAATTGTCACTTAAAAACGTCGCAGTAATAAAAATTAATCCAACGCCATTATTAACAATGTTTAAGATTCAAACATGATCATTTTGCAACTGCGGTCATTTTATGACCATAACATCAAATACGGAATCGCAAGTGGTGCTGGTAACCCCAGCTAGTCACAGTAACCCTTGCTGATGAGCAGCATGTCCAGCTATTTCCCGGATAATGTTCGGGGACATCGTTTCAACTTGACCAATCTTTTAAAGGTTACATTACTCCGATCCAATTGGGCTTTAAATTGACTCTATCTTGACACCTTCCTGGCAATTTCAAAGCGACGGGAGAGATATTTCCCGTACCATTTCGAACAAATGCGAAATTTCAAACACGTAAGATAAGAACACCTTAATTTTATCAGATTTTCCACTTGAAATTATGTTTTTAATTTTATAGCCTGTCTAAAAATTTCCTAGTATTTTTTTTTGTTTAAATCTTTTTTACGTAATAATAAAATGAAATAAAAATTGATAGCATTGTTATTAAAATTTAATTGTCTAAATATAGATTAGTTTAAATCTTTTTTTTAAACGTACGTGTTGTTTATTAAATACTTAATAACAACGATATAGATTACAGACATATGGGAATTTAATATTAAATTTGTAATATCACGTTAGGGGTCGTAAATGCATGTGTGTTAATTTGTGACAACCCAACAGTGTCTTCGTTATGACAATATTGTACAAGAATACTAAAAATTTGTCCGGGACAAAAATTTTATAGTCAATCGTTAGTGTTCCTTTAATGCTTCGTAGGGCTTCATAGAAGAAATTATCTCCCCCAAGCGCTTGCAGAAAAAATTCAAAATTTTAAAGGCGTACCAACTTCACGCTTGATTAGAAGCACTAAAAAAATTTACAGTCGATTGTTAGTTCTTCTTAGTGCTTCATAAAAAAAATTATCTCCGTCAAGCATTTGTTGAAGAAATCAAATTTTAAAAGGCGTGAACCGTGAAGTTGGCACGGTTGATTAGAAACACTAACAATAATTTTATAGTAAATCGTTAGTGCTTAGTTAGTGCTTCTTAGTGATTTTTAAAAAATCTAAATTTCAAAGCAAGTGCCAACAATACGTTTTATAAAAAGTTTAATAAAACAAGTCATCCCCCCCAAGTGTTTTCGAGGAAATTCAAATTTTAAAGGGCGACTTCATGCTTTGTCAGAAGCTTCTCAGTAAAAAAATGTATTCCTACAAGTTTTAAAGGGGGTACCACCTTTGTGTTTGACTAGTAGCTCTAACCGAAAATATGCATCTAATCATAAAAGTGCTTATTAGAACGGACATTTTGATTTATTTGTAGAAAACCACATGTTATTGACAGTTTCATAGGTAAGAAGGTTTCTATGCAATTCACATTTTCTGAGTTACTTGTCACATTAATATATCACTACCAAAAAATTCAATCAAGCATCTGCCCGGTTTTACTTATGGTTCTTTAACCATTTTTTTAAAACAATGTTTGATCCATTTTAAATTATTTTTATATAATTAAAAAACTTTTAGTTTTTTCCAATATATTTGTTATGGAATTAACTAGCTTCAACTTTTTAATAAATTAAAGTCACCTTCATAATTTAGTGTTAAAACTTAAATAATAGATTATAGTTTAAAATATTAATGACAGTTGTCAAAAGAAAATGACAACTGTCATTAATTTTCAAATTATAATATATTATTGTAATTTTAACTTAGATTTTGAAGATGACTTTAATTTAATAAAAGTCGAAACAAGTTAATTACATAAAAAATATTAGAAAATTATTCTTAATAATATAATACAATTCTTTTTCTACAGAAAGATGTTTCAGTTCGTAAGAGATTCTAGTGATTAACATAGTTTAACCGTAAGCTTATCAAAGTATTGACAACACTATAAGAACTCATTTTCAGATAATCTTTAATACTTTTATTTTTACTTATTTGTAAAAATAAATTTGTTAAAACACATCACCTATTATAATTTATAATCACGAATGTGTATTTTAAAGAGTGACTAACTAAACTAAAATTGTTGCAAGTTATCTATGACTATGACAAGTTAGATGCACTGTTTACGTTAGAAAGTTTACCTCAAAAACGTGTATCTAAAATTTACGGAATTAAATTTTGAAGTCACTTGGCAAACTTATCTGCTTTTCTTTCATTTTCTATTTCAATAAACACTAAATTTAAAAATCCTAAGAATATGTTTGGCAACAAATAATTTTGAAAATTTTAAAATTTTTGGATCTACCTTGTTACCCTTTGGCCAGATTTCGTATTTAGATAATTACTAAAGAAATATTACAGACATTTTTATGCTGCCTCAAATATCTGCTCAAAATTGTCTAACAGTCCCCAAACTATTCTGTTTTATTTGTTTCATACAAATCATAGTACAATTGTTATTTCCAGTAATACAAACTTTGGCCCATGAAGTAGTTAAAATCGTGGGTTGAAACTGAAACATCTACTGGTACAAGTACTGCTGAATTAGAGGAGTTATTGATGAAAAGTTTTGCTTGTTCTGAAACCCCATAAAACGAAATAATGAAGAGCTATAGTAACTATCAAAATTATTTATTTATTTATTTATTACTTAACGGTAAACACCAATGATATAAACATAAAACAAAAATTGATGCTTTTACATACAACACATGTTACATTATTACTCCAAATCTCTGTAAATACATGCAAAAAAAAAAAAAAAAATTAGGTTTCTGTTAAACTAACCCTATGATATGCTCAATGCCCAAAACGGATATAAATTTAATAATTTTATTCTTAAATTTTATTTGTATGGAAATTGGTCAAATCTTTGATCAATTTATAAAGAGAGCAACTAAAAAATCTACATCTAATTGGTTAGCCGATCTCATCATTCTATCCATTGTAGAAAAATAGGAATAATTAGTACGATGCCAGTTAATAGCAAACAGTATTCGTTGTCTAGTTGCTTTTGGAGGAATGTGGAAATGATTTATTTTATTTCAAAAATAACAATACAGGGTAATCATGTAAGAAAAACTAACAGTAACAGTAAACAAAGAACGTCTATTCAATATATACTCCTCCAACTTCAAAACATCTCTCAATTCTCCTTCTAAATTATTTATAAGCGTTTCGTAGCATTTCTGAGGTAATTTCATATACGGCATCAATTATTGCTCGATTCAAATCATCAATGTTATGATTTTCCTAGAACTGACTATGAAATGAGACAGATTTTAAAAAACTTGAATCTTATTTTATGGGGTTTTAGAACAAGCAAAACTTTTTATCAAATATGGCATTTTTCGCTTAAACTAAAATTAAAAAAATTTTCACCTATAGTATACCCCATCCGTGGACACAGTGTATGAGAACACCAACAAATATTTGTGGTTCTAGAGGTGCCCTAACTGAAGGTCACATAAGAAACTGGTTTCAAGAATTGTTGAAATTTGACGGACATTTTGATGTCACTAAAAATGGCAATAGAATTTTTAATATGGACAAGTTGGCGTTTTTCTTGTGCCCCAAAGGTTTGTCACCTGTAATCGTAAAAAAATGGCAGAAATACAATAAGAAATAATGTCTGACGGTTTTTCTTGGACGCAACGCTGGGGATTACAAACACCACCAATGGTCATTTTTCCTTACGGAAGAATTTATGCAGCGGTCCCACCAAATTAGAGCTTAGTAAAAAGTAAAACTGAATAGATAGTCAATGCGAATTTTTGTGAATATATGGTGAATATTTTTTACCCATGGGTGATCAGTCAAAATATCGAATTTCCAATTATTGTTTTTATTGATGGGCATAAATCTCATCTTACGATACCACTAAGTTATTTCTGCACTGAGCATGAGATCATCCTAATAGCTCTTCACATAACTTTTATAAAACTTTTGTAGCTGTATTTAGATCTCTGAAGTCTTCTTGGAAAAAAACTGTATTACAATTTAGAGTTGAAAGTAACAGCAAGAAACTGAAGAGAGAAAATTTTGCTGCTTTCTCCAAAAAACCTTGAACAAAACTTTAACAACTAACATGTTTGTTAATGGCTTCACAAAATGCCGTTTGTATCCGTTTGATGCAGGGGCTGTTATTACTCACGTCTCTTACAAAATGTTGAACCAGAAGAAAAGATTCAGAATACGGAGACAATAAAACACATAACTTTTATAGAAAAGAAACTTGGTAATAAGTTACAACTGTTTCAGAAAATCAAGTCGAATGTCAAAATGTGGAACGGGAACATCGAGGATACAGCATTATATGAGTATGAAAATGCCTGCGTGATGAAGTCAACCTTGTAAGTTCCAGTGCTGAAACTGAAACAAATCAAAGTGACAATAATCACAACATTGAAAGTCAATACTAGATGGACTTGGATAATTTATTAATGATTGGTAATTGGACTTCTTAAAGGAGGAGCACCATAAACCATTCAATTGTTTATTCCGGCAACGTTTCGTGTGCTTATTAGGCCTTCTAAACAGAAGATGGACTGACTTCCACGACGCTACATATACGATCAACAAGAGAAACTTAACTTTACTTTTTTCCCACCAACATTTAATTTGATCCTACCTAAAATACAAAACGATTAGTTTAAATAAAGTCCACATATAATCCTCGGTTTGAGTACTAAACTGTAGGTGTAAACATAGCCTATACCTCTCCCTTCCCAGTTTAGTTTTTTGAACATATCTTCCAGGGTATTTATGTGGTAGTAGTAATAAATAACATAATGTCTTGTTATAGAGTCTTCAAATCAAACCCCACCTGTATTTTTGTTATACCATTGTTATACTATTAGGCTGTTATGTAATATATTTCGGTATCATATAAGTAAGACAGAATAGTAGTAGCCGTACTATTAACTAGATGTCAGTGGAATTTTTAGCAGGCGAATATTGTGTGTTGAGCATAGAAGTTTGTTCAACCGAGGCTGATCAATCTGAGCGCAACACACGATGCGTTTTCTACTCTGAGTGACATATACTATTTTTTGTTGAAGCGCAAAGATAACAAATAAATTTAATTTTTGGTAAAATTTACGAGAATAATTTTTTGTAATTAGCTTATGGTAACAAATACGGTAAACGCTAAAATCACGGGAGTTCCTTTTGCGCATGCGTAATAATGTTTTTCTACTCTTTTAATGGAGTTTATATATTAGAGTTTTACAATCTGTATTCTAATAAAATTCATTACGATACAAATTTTTATTACAATACAGATTTAGAACCAATAGAATTGCGTCATTACGTAATTATCAATTGTTCCATTAGTAGGATATAAATTCAGAACTAATAGAAATACACGGTTGTATATTGCACTTATCGACTGGTGCTGTGGCTAAAAGTTAAACATAAATTTAGCTAAATTTGTAACTATAGTAGTAGTGCTTAAATATAAAATTAGCGTTTCTATTTAACATTATGGGGTCGTAGAAAAAATAGTGTATGCAATTTGCATACGCTACGTGTATTGGGAACTTCGCCATCGCCTCATTTCCTAATTACGTAGCTCGTGTCTTTATAGTAAACATTACTTGCTCATTGCGTAATACATATACTAATACGCATTCGCAAAAACTAAAATACACATGACTTTAATATTTGTCATCATAGATATGCACATTTTTCCCTAGTAAAATAATGAAAATAATTTGTACTAGTTCAAAAATTGTTCTCTTCTACTGCATGTATAGTCTTATACAGTGACCGGCAAAGAGTTTGCATCAAATGGGAAAAATTTTTGTAATTGAGATATCCGAAAGTTGTTTAGAATTAGATTATACGTCTATGTGCAAATTTTCAAAAAAAATCCAGTAATTTTGATTTATTAGTCTACCAATGGACGTTAAAGACCAAAAACATTGTTTTTTTAGGACGAACTCTGCAAACTCATTGCCGGTCACTGTATATATACAGGGTGTCCCACCGGGAACGCCATCGATAGATTATAGAAAAACTGTACATGGGAAAAATTTGAAAATTTGGTAGTATACTAACATCAACGGGGGCAGTTCCGTTAAAATATTTTCAAGATGGTGACACTTCCGGTTATACCGGAAGTAGGTGGCAAGTTTCTTATTTTAAATAGAACATTCTATATATTATTCTATTTTTGGATTTTGCACAAAATTGTAGACACATTTTGTGTATAATGTCCTATACTTAAGTCTAACTGTTTTGGACTTATTTTAAATTTTATGTCAAAAATGACGTTTTTAGGCTTAAACAAAATCATCTCTTAAGGATATGTCAAACTGTGTGTATCAAACTAAGAAATGCCAACAGTTAACTGTACCGACTGTGAGTGTTAAAGTGCATATCGTTATCAAACCGATAAGTTATTATGCTTGAAACACACGTGTCGATAAAGCCAAGTAATTATTTGTACAGTATAAACACGCAACGAAAGAACACCTGGCTTTATCGACACACGTGTGTTTCAAGCATTTAAAGTTATCGCTTTGGTAACGATATGCACTTTAACACTCACAGTCGGTACAGTTAACTGTAACACATGTTTTTAATATAACTTTATCACATTGTCCATAAATAATAAATAAATTTAAGTAATCTTCGTTTGTATAATTTAAGCGTCCCGGCATGATTATTGCAAATTTTTAACAGTTTGACATATCCTTGACAGATGATTGTTTTCTAACGTCATCATGGCCAACTAAGAATAACCATTCATATTAAAAGAAATACAATAGCATTTGTGCAACAAAAAAAAAGTTAAATTGCCAATATTTCGAAAACCATGAATTTTTTGAATAGACAACCTTGTACAAAGTCAACCTTATTTTTGATGCTAAATAAAATAAAGCTATAAAAACATGGTGCTTGCATTTAAAAAAATGACTTTTGACGTGTTTTTGAATTTAATTTTAATCCTTTTTTTTGATCGCCCTGTATTAATTTATTATCAAAATATCGACATAGCCCACTAAAATAGGTCCCCTGCTACAAGAAAACCTATTTCAATTAAATAATAAAGGCATTAGTACAAGAAAATTTTATAATTTTGTTTAGCCCTGAAAACGTCATTTTTGACATAAAATTTAAAATAAGTCCAAAACAGTTAAACTTAGGTATAGGATATTATACACAAAATGTGTCTAGAATTTTGGGCATAATTCAAAAATAGAATAATATATAGAGTGTTCCATTTAAAATAAGCAAGTTGTCACATACTTCCGGTATAACCGGAAGTGTCACCATCTTGAAAATATTTTAGCGGAACTGCCCCCGTCGATGTTAGTATACTACCAAATTTTCAAATTTTTCCCATGTACAGTTTTTCTATAATCTATCGATGGCGTTCCCGGTGGAACACCCTGTATGTATACAGGATTATTCACGGTATACGACACGGAATATTACAGCCAAACTATTCAATAAAATTGGAAAAATATATCCTAGATGGATAGAGACCTATCGGAAGAATATTTTAAAATTATTTTCAAAATATACAAGTGTCCCAAAATATACAGAACGTATCAAAGTTGTGTTTTTTCTTATGGAATGCCCTGTATATTAATAGGTTTTTAGTTTCTACGTTTAAAGTAATGGATATTATAGAGGTTTGCCTTACCTAAACCTAAAAGTTTTTGAGATATATTGTATTTTATGAAAAAGTCGTCACAATTTTACCGATTCATATCTCAGCAACTAATACTTTTATCCAAACGAAATTCTCACTGGAGTCTATGAATTGATCAGATTTTATGTAAAACATGTGAAAAATCCACTATTATATACATGATGTGTACAAAATAAGATTAATTAATGACATGTTTTGAATCGCAGTAGCTTGCTTATTTTAAATAGAACACCCTGTATTTTATATCAACAACAAATGTAAAATGTAATACCTATCAAACAATACTATAGTGTCCTATAGCTAAATGTTCAGGTTGTCATGAAAAATGCAAATTTCCATAATGAAGACTGATTTGTAACAATTTTAATATTTATCAAGTAAGCTATACAACTTTGACAGGTGAATATTATGTATTTGTAAGAAGCCCGTCGATTGACGGGCAAATTTTAATGCATGAATTTAATAATGCTAGACTCCGCGTGCATGTAGGTTGATCCCATTATTCTCTGAATAATGTTAAACCTATGGTCACCTGTCAAAGTTGTATAGCTTAGTTGATAAATATAAAAATTGTTACAAATCAGTCTTCATTATGAAAATTTGCATTTTTCATGACAACCTGAACATTTTAGCTATAGGACACTATAGTATTGTTTGATAGATAATTACATTTTACATTTGTTGTTGATATAAAATACAGGGTGTACCATTTAAATTAAGCAAGTTATTGCAGCTCAAAACATGTCATTATTTTATCTTATTTTGTACACATCATGTATATGATAATGGAATTTTCACAAATTTTACATAAATCTAATTCATTGATAGACTTCAGTGTAAGATAGTGAGTATACCGTCGCTGACTCGGGAGACACTACCGCGCAAGTGGTTAAGCATTATCATGTATTATGCATCACATCGTTGGAGTTAATAAATACAATATAAGTTATAAAGTGTACATATTGAATGTAAACCTATTAACAAATATAACATTCAGTGCAATTTCGTTTGGAGAAAGAGATTAGTTGCTGAGATATGAATCGCCAAAATTGTAACGACTTTTTCATAAAATACAAAATATCTCTAAAACCTTTCGGTTTAAGTGAGGTAAATCTTTATAAAATCATTTTTTATTTTGTTCGTAGAAACTGAAAATGTAATAATATACTGGACGTTCTATAAGAAAAAACACAACTTTGATACGTTTTGTATATTTTGGAACACATGTATATTTCGAAAATAATTTAAAAATATTCCTCCGATAGGTCTCTATCCATCCCAGATATATTTTTCCAATTTTATTGAATAGTTCGGCTGTAATATTCCGTATCGTATACCGTGAATAACCCTGTATACATATATACAGTGACCGGCAACGAGTTTGCAGAGTTCGTCCTAAAAAAACAATGTTTTCTGTTCTTTAACGTCCATTAGTAGACTAATAAATCAAAATTACTGGAGTGTAAAGTTTATTTGTTGGTTTTATTGTGTTTTATGCAAATCAAACAAAAAAATTTTGTTTTTCAATATCTTCGGAAAAAATATTTTCGAAAAGTCGTTATTTTTTTGAAAATTTGCACATAGACATACAATCTAATTCTGAACAACTTTTTTCTTAGAATTTTGTAATATCTTGTCATCTAACCTCACTTTTTACATATTTAAAAGATATTTTTTAAATTTGCCGCCATGACAGTCGTCACATGACATTTGTCGAAGTGCTTTTTTTGTATTCGATATGCTGAATTCTTTGCCAAAAGAAATTTTTGGATATCTCAATTACAAAATTTTTCCCATTTGATACCGGTCACTGTATAATTTATACGATTACTGTACGCTTGAAGAAAAAAAAAATATATAACTAAAAAGCCACGCATGTACTGCTCATAACCAGACTTATTCATAAAAGTTAACAAATTATAAATATTATAAATGTTTGTACTTAAGATTGCCAAACTAATTCGTTGCATTAGATTCTCCTTTGCCCGGCGATCTTCACTTATTTCGATCAGTTTGGGACCAAACTCATTAAAAACAAATGCATAACATTTCACCATTAACCCATGGTTCCTACAATTAACGGGTAGAAGATGTAGTATTCACTTATTTTCCTATAATGATGAATATTCTTCTTTTTCTTTTCTTTTTCCAACGAGGCAATGCTATCTCATCTTCATTACCTTCAGATGGAATGTTTTTTCTATAATCTTGTAAATTAGTAAATTTTAAGATAAGTTATTTCCTCCAATTTTAAATATTATATAAAAAACTTGTCCTTTTAGAGACCCTTCGGGGTTGGAGGTTAGGTCGAAAAAATTCAATCCTTTAAGTTGAACTGGCCGACGTTTCGCCCCTCAAACGGGACTGTGGCCATGGATACTCCCCGCTTATAATTTTAAATGGGATGATTGGAATAAACAGATTGTTTTTCAAATGCACAAATTAAACTGCCAATGGTTGAATTAACAATCCTATATTTGTGGAATGGTTTCAGTTCTTTATTTAAGCAATTTGTCTAGATTGTGTTGTTATCAAAGGATCATCATTTCCATGTCTCTCCCAGTAATTTCTTTATTTATTTTTCAAGCCCCATTTGACAAGAATGCTATTCCAAAAGAGGCTCCGTCACTACTTACCAACAAAGCAGGTCTTTATGAACCAGTTGTTGCAAATAAACCTAAAAGTAAGTCGCTGCAACTAATCAAAATTTGATTTTGTTTATATCAAGAGCACCCAATCACGCCGGTGTGTTTCCTTCTAAAGAAATAAAAAAAACGGATTCTAAGACCAATTGTTTTTAGGATGCTACTTAACCAACCGTCTACATCAGGTACCAATAACTCTACAGTGAAAGTAAAATCTCCAACACTTTCCAGAATGATCATCAAGAATCAGGAGCCATCCAAATCCAAGACATCTAAAAAGAAAGTCGTTGAACAAGAGGATAACGATAATGACTGAGGATGTGGTGTTTGTGAAGAAAGTTACTTGGAATATTGTAAGAAAAAAATGGAGCACAGTGGATACAATGTTCTTAGTGTTTGGTACCATATTACCTAAAATGTCAATCATCCGATGAAGAAATTGTTTTTATGAGCATTGAAGCACTGAAAGTTCTGAAAGATTTGAAACAAAATGCAAATTTCTGTTGCTTCTTTGAAACCTTTCTTTCAGCGACGACATAAACTGCGTTTTTTTGCTCTTCTTATTTTTTGTTTTACCTTTTTATTAATATACGCACTTCAATGATCCAGTCAACTGTATTTGATTTTGGAGTTTTATCACAAGATTCAAAACAAAGTAACGATCATTGATCAATGTTGCACTAGACGAAAATTTTAAAATCGACGATGGTTTGGAGCTAGTTCATCTTAATTAATTTGAAAGCTATTCTTGAGAAAAATTAACCTAATGTGATACAATATTTTCAAAAATATAATATTTCTGTCGAAATAACATTTGTACTCAATTTAATTTTACACAGTTTTGAGTTAAACATTTTTTTTTTTGATAATTTCTTTAATCAATACACTAATTAAACAGCTTGGTACAAAAATTGTATACATTTTCTACATCTTTTATTTGATATTTCCTTTTGTACTTTATAATACTAATACTTTAAATTTTTTTAATTAGAACAAACGATTCTGAGCGGTCCTTGCCAGTAAATTCCTTTAATTAATTTCATGTATTAAGAATGTATATTACTATAATTGTACAATTTGCAAGATCAAGTTCGAAAAAAGTGCAATTTCTTAAAAATATATAAAAATACTCTAAACCCAAATTAAATGCGTTACTTGTTACGTGCTTAACAACATTAATGTATGCAGAGCAGAAGTGAAACAATTAAAACAATTGGAATGCCGTGTTATGAATACTAATTGCAGTTGTTTCCGAATACTCTTACATGTACTTAATATACGACAGTTTGTTTTAATAGATAAATACTAAATACGCTTAATATTATAGTACCAGTGCGGAAAAAATTTATTTTCGTCTGCAGAAACGAATTAATGTTATATACTGCAATTGCAACCGAAGACGAATAAACAGTAAATCCGGTAGAAGGTAGATTTGCATAGAAATCGTGTAGGGGCTGATGAAGCCACGTCACATGGTACTCGTGAATCAGACGGAATAGCTGGGTTTACACCGGGGATAAATCGCTTAAAATCTCACGGTATTGTTAAGATTCTCTTTAGGTTTCGTAAAGACAAAATATTTATAAACAATTTTCGGAATTTATAGGTAATAAATGAACGGATTGCTTCAAAAAATTCTAACCAAACTAGAATTTGTTATCTTTTATTCAATTTGATTATAAAAATGTTTCTATTAAATGGTTTGTTGAGATTAAGGATGGGGGCGTGCGGGTCATTTTCAATTTGTTTAGAAAAAAATAAAAGGAGTATTCGAATCACGGAGTAATCCTGTCCATCACAACAGCTATATACGAGTCGTAGCAAAACCCACATCCCACAATAATAGCAATAGTACCGTAAAGTTTCATTTAATACTGGATATAAAGTCCATAGGCGTCGGACGTGCGCGATATTTACCCCTATATCGTCACACCACCTTCCCTCTATCGCTTTGTTTCGGAAATTGCAAATTCCACCAAGTATTATTAGTTTGTAGTCATAGAATTTTCAATTATTACTTCGATACATAGAATAATAAAATGTATGTATAGATAAGAGATAGATAAAGTTCATCATCGTTTAAAACTTAAATTATGATTCAATTAAATAATATTGAGCAATTACACTTTTGTATGTATAATATAAAACAATTCGTCAGTCATAGAACATCTAAACGGTTACATTTTAGAAGATGTCTTACGTAAGATAATTAAAAATATTTTTACATGAAGATATACAGTTTTTATACAATTTTTATTTTATTTTTGGTTTCTGCATTAAATTTTACGTCATCTATTGTCAGGTTTAACGTACCTATCTCTTACCATTATTAAGAAAAAAAATAATTTTAGGCGTTAGCAATGAAAATTTAAATCTACTGAAAAATTAATATGTTATGAAACAAAAAGCAGATAAGCAAAACTTGTACAACGGTCACATAGTATTGGACTATTTTGAAATTTATTTCAAGGGGAGGTCCGAGAGTAACGGTAGTCAAGAAAATTAAAATTGTCAAGAAGCCATGCAAGTGATTTTTTTAATATTCTCATTCAATGCAGAATTTAATTACCTATCTGCTTATACAGTGACCGGCAAAGAGTTTGCATCAAATGGGAAAGATTTTTGTAATTAAGATATCCGCAATTTCTTTTGGCAAATGAATTTAGCATATCGAATGACAAAAAACAGAACTTTGACAAATGTCATGTGACCACTGTCACCACTGTCAAATTTAAAAACTATTCCTCAAATATGCGAAAAGTGAGGTTAGATGCAAAGATATTGAAAAATGTCTAAGAGAAAAGTGGTTTAAAAATTAGATTGTACGTCTATGTGCAAATTTAAAAAAAAAAATAAGAACTTTTCAAAAATATCAAATTTCGGGCATTTTTTCCGGAAATTTTTGGTATGTTTTTGTATGATCTTATTATCCAGGCAAAAATTGTTTAAACTGGGTTTAGAATGGAAGAAGTGATCACTTTAGGACTATTTAAAAATAATTCTAAATTTGTAATTTCAACCTTTCTGTAGGCCATTGCAACCAAGTCCGACCTAAAAAAACAATGTTTTTTGTTCTTTACCGTCCATTGGTAGACTAATAAATAAAAATTACTAGATTGTCGAAGTTTATTTGTTGGTTTTTATTGTGATTATGCAAATTAAACACAAAAATTTTGTTTTTCAGTATCTTCGGAAAAAATGCCGGAAAACTGATAATTTTAAAAAGTCGTTACTTTCTTTTAAAAATTTGCAAATAGACGTATAATCTAATCTAAACAACTTTTCTCTTAGGCAATTTTCAATATCTTGTAACCTAACCTCACTTTTTACATATTTTTTAAATTTGCCGCCGTGACAGTGGTCACCTGACATTTGTCAAAGTGCTTTTTTTTGTCATTCGATATGCTAAATTCATTCGCCAAAAGAAATTTTCGGATATCTCAATTACAAAAATTTTTCCCATTTGATGCAAACTCTTTGCCGGTCACTGTATATCATGTTCCTATACCTAAACTAAATGATTTTCGTGTTTATCTGTTATTTTCTACTTTTCTGTAGAAGATGTAGTAAATTAATAGTATGTTTTGCTATCTCTTTTGCTGCCTGTCGTATGATACCTTCAATCAATGGGCTAAAACAGATTACAAAGCACACTATTAATTTACTACATCATCTCCAAGAAAAGTAGAAAAAAAGTAGATAACACAAAATTATTCAGTTTAGGTATTGGAACATAATATATCAACAGATAGGTAATTAAATTATGCATCGAATGAGAATATAAAAAAAACCTAGCTGCAATTTAAAAAAAAGACTCTTTGCCATTTTTAGTTTTCTTAACTACTTTTATTCCCGGACTTCCACTAGAAATAAATTTCAAAATCGCTAATACTGAAAACATAGTTGTACAAGTTTTGCTTATCTGCCTTTTATGTTTCATAAAATTTTAATTTTTCAGTAGATTCAAATTTTCGCCTGAAATAATTTTTTTTTCTTAATAATGGTTAGAGATAGGTACGCCAAACCTGGTAAAATTTTATGCAAAACCGAAACTAAAAATTGAGTCACTGCATTTAAAATAACAAAGTTGGTATCCACTTCCGGTACAACCCGAAGTGACACCGCCATGACAATATTTTCAGTAAGTAGACCATGTCTTTTTGTATAAGGTTACAAGTTTTCAGCTAAATAGTTTCATTATTCGTCCAACATGCTGCTGTCGAGACACACCCTGTATAACATTTTAAAATTTTTTGGAAAATTAATAACATAAATTTTTTTAGTCTTACAATATTGTTAAAAATTCTTACTGTATTCTGTAACTTTTTTTTGTTTTTCAAAGTTTGTATTTCAATCTAACCTTAAAACTCTATTGATGATTTCAAACGCTCTGTTTTTTCAAAAATATTTATTTTATGAAGTTACTTAAACAGACTAAAACTAAAATAATCTTTGAATCACATCTAAAATTTGAATGGTCTTATTTAAATTTTATAGCAAAACGCAAATTTAAATTGACTATAAGTATTTTTAATGAATGAAATATTATAAAAACTAAGAAGTTTTATGTACAGTCTGTCTACTTAAGTTTTACTATTCATTTTATGAAAAAAAGTTGTTTTTTTATAAAAAGTTCTGCGTATTCTAAAATTTTAAAATACAATCACCTTATACTAAATTTATTCAGTAGTATACGAGTCCTTCCCTTCTTTGTTCTCTTCTTGACGTTTTGCTAACCATGCTGTTAGGTTTTTTAGAAGTTACTCTAAAGACTGATGTTGCGCCCGTTTTGACCAATGTAGACCTTTCCTCATGAACAGTCAATTTGGTAGACTCCTTTTGACAGTTTCGGCAGGCTATCTTTATTAGATGGTAGTAGTTGCTGGATTTTTCTTGTCATTCCAAACCTGACACTGATATTCTTCTTCTCCAACGATTTCCTTAATTTGTCGGTTACTCTAGCAATGAATGATAAACGAGCGTAGGTGGCGACCTGTTCCTTTTCTTTTTTGGGTTTTTTGCGACATGAGGCTAGTACTTCTTTTCTGGTATAGCCATTCTTCATTAGGGCTTGTTGGACTTGTTAAAGTTCTTTCGGTGTGTGTCTTTTACGCTATACACTATGAGCCAACTTATTATTATCGCCTCGTTTTACATCTACAACTGAGCAGCATACTGGATGAAGAAACATGGAACACAATACATCGCATCAGCTACGAACATGGAAAACGCCACCTACAATATACGAGGATATATTGAAAAATTCTTAGCCTACTATAGAACTAAACAAAATTTCAATGTCAAAATATTTTATTACTCAACATATTCTCCTCTTAATTGGATACATTTATTACAGCAAACCTGCAACGTCTCTAGACCTTTAAAAAAATGTTTCTTCTTGCTCTGCAAACCAGACCTCCACAGCTTCTATTACCTCCTTGTTGGAAGAAAATGTACGACCTTTTAAACTTTTTTTCAGTTGAGGAAAGAGGTGATAGTCGGACGGAGCCAAATCGGGTGAATAAGGGGGTGTTCTAGTAATTCAAACCCTAAATCACGAATTTTTGCATGGCAACATGAGATTTGTGTGCAGGGGCGTTGTCCTGCAAAAACAAAACACCTTTGGATAGCTTTCCGCGTCTTTTCTCTTTAATATTTTCCCGTAGAGTGGTCAGTAATGTCGAATAGTAATCTCCAGTTATTGTTCTACCCTTATCCAAAAATCAATCATGATTACTCCATGGCAATCCCAAAAACTGAAGCAAGAACTTTTCCAGCAGATTTTGGACACGAAACTTCTTAGGTCTTGGAGAACCAGAGTGTCGCCATTCCATCGATTGTTGCTTTGTTTCTGGATCGTAGAAATGTACCCAAGTCTCATCCATAGTAACAATTCGGTTTAAGAAGTCTACATCGTTTTCAAATCGAGCACAGATCGAACGCGATGCTTCTACCCTTGCACGCTTTTGGTCAACATTCAAACATTTGGGGATCCATTTTGCAGCAATTTTTCTCATGTCCAAATTGACGTGAACCATATGATGAACGCGTTCGTATGAAATATTCAGTGCTTCAGATATCCGTTTTAGCCCAATTCGACGGTCTGATAAAATCATGTCATGAACTGCATCGATATTTTCGGGGACTGACACAGAAACTGGCCTTCCCGATCGGTCATCATCTTCAATGGAAAATTTACCTCTTTTGAAGCTTGCATTCCAATTTTTGACGGTCGCATACGAAGGACATTGATCACCAAGGGTATTAAGCATATCTTCGTAAATCTGCTTACCTCTTAACCCTTTTAAATACAGGTACTTGATGATGGCTAGATACTCCAATTTTTCGATTTTCACAATTTCGGTGGACATCTTTTTTTATTGAATTTAGTGCGTGACTCTGGTTTACTTTTTTGACGTCAAACTTTACACTGACACTTCTAATAAGTTATTGTTCGTTGCTATGGTAACGCAATATTTTGTTTATGCAAGGAACTGGTCTAGGCTAACTAGATATCAATACATCCTCGTACCACCATCAGGCATATCAAAAAGCTTGTGAAATTCAGTACCAAGTACCATCAAACCAGCTGTAAACTGAAGGAAAACAAAAAAGTTGTAAACTAGTCGGACCACCTATTCCCAAAAACTGCATATCAATTCTGTCAAAAGAAATGAACTGCGTCATCGCTCCAAGCATGAGTGGAAAGTGCTATCAGAAAGCTCCCAGTTGAAAAAGCAGAGGAAATACACCACGAGGCTTGCCGGATTCTACAACATTCTAAAGCTCCGCGGAGGAACATTACGTTTACAGAAGAAACTGCACTAAAAGACTTTAGAAACAATCAAGAAATTATGTTGACACGCGATATAAAGGCAACGCTACAGTAGTCATGAACTCTTAAGACTACAAAATGAAGATCAAATCACTACTAGATCTACAACTTTACATCAAGTTAAAAAGAGATCCAACCAGCAAAATTAAAAAACAAACGAAAGCCGCCATCAAACAGTCATCTATACCTGTCAATCAACATCGTCAATTGCTACTTTTCGGGACCAGGCCACCTAGACAATACGGATTAAAAATTCACAAATTTGGTTACCCCCTAATCCCAATTTTTAGCACATGTGAATCTCCAACTTATGAACTGGCCTGTTACGTGGCTAAGTTTTTACAACCTTCTATGGGAAAAACTAAATCCTTTGTAAAGACCTCCGAATACTGCTTATTATTTATAACGTTAATTTTAGTATTACGTATTTCCAATATCTATCTCTGGCTGTCTTATTGGAGTGATTAGTAATGGGTTGGTACCTTTTTGATGCTAATGTTTTGACTTTTGAGTCAATACATGCTCATGTCGATATGTTTTCATTAGCTATGCTCAGATTTTATCTATGACACCGTTTAATTATTGTACTTACTTGTTTTGAATCTACATTTAAATGAGGTTTTTGACTTTTATTGTTTTGGCTTAAATTTTTTTTAGCCTTGATAAAAGCCAGCCGAGGCTAATTGAAACGTCGGCATCAAAAAAGAACATGGAGTAGTAATCGACCCATTACTAACCACTCCTATAAGAAAGCCCGAGATAGATATTGAGATATTAAGAATAAACTAATACAGTTTATTCTTGTATTAAAAAAACCCTATTGTTTTTTAAGACAGGTATTGTTCTGTAAACGACTTATCGGATTTTACCATATGAATCAAACCAAAGGAAGCTTAATCGGTTAATTTGTACAGAAATCTACTGTCATTTTTTATATTAACAAATTGAACTAAAGGAGTTGCTTACAATAGTGAAAGAGAACGTCTTCATTAAGTATAAACAAAAAATGCTACATTATGAATACTATTACGTTTGGCTTATACATACATAAAAATAGATAAAATGACAGCAAACAGTAGAAAATAAAATAGATTCGATGATAACAAATATCATAATTATTACGTTAAAATTAAACAAAATAGTGTATTATATTTAATAAAATAAAATTGTAAAAAGACCCCTGAATCACTCATAAATAAACAAAACTATTTTGCTTCCATGCATTTAGAATCTTTGAAACTCCCGTGTTGCTACTCATCTATTTGTGTTTTCTTTTAGTTTTCGTAGGTAATTGTTAAAGCAAGGAATATTTATATTGGATGGAAATAAATACAGCGTGTTTACAAATGAATACCGGGGTTTTAACGCTTTATAATATTGATTACATTATACTTACAGTTATAAATGATATGTCATATGAAAGAGCAACTCACACAGTTTAGTTTGTTGGCACTAGTACGCATGTGCGCGAAATGTTTCTGACGCGATCCGCTAGAAAGCGGTAGTAGCAAAAATGGCGACTAGTGAATAGAAAGTGTTTTACAGTTTGCAAAGACTTAATCTGCAGTTACTGTGCAACGTGCGTTCCGCTTTAGGTTCGGTTGTGATCCTCCAAGTGACAATAACTTCCGTAGATTTTATCATCAGTTTGAAGATACCTTTGTAAAACCCCGATATTCATTTGTAAACACGCTGTATATGAAAATAAAATAGAGACTGAATTATCTATGCCAAATAGCAGAAATTTACCTAAAATTAGTGTTACGATGTTTAAAGTTTTTAGCGGTGGAAGAAATCCAAGTTGTCCATCAAGTTTAGCAATAGCCAAAAATATATGACAACTAAGGAGTTATTAAAGGACAGCTTAGTATCTAATATGTGTGCGTTTAAAATTTATACTTTTAATCACTATACTTTATTTTATTTTCATGTATGGACATACATGATTAATTAAAAGTTAGATCCAACGTAGGTTGGGCCTTCAAGAAAAGCGCGTTTAGAAGGTTTTAATTTATTGACTACCTCTACTATATCTGATGCCGACGTTTTGGTCTCCGTGTCTTAATAAAGGTCGCGCGCAGCGAGCGAAACGTCGCCGACGGGCGAATTGCACCGCACCTAATAATTTGGAATATGAAAATGAATAGAAAATTTAAAAAATAAAAAATTATTAGCTCCAGTGGCGTAAAAATAGGAGGGTAAAAGTCTCTAACATTTATAGCACGCCACTGGTTAAATCTTTAAAAAGTTAGTTTATGTCAAAATATGACTTTTAATTTTTATTTTAAACTTTCCACACCCTGTATCTCAACAACTAAGTCGTTTAAGGGTTTATAATCCTATATCAAAATTTACCAATTTACGAGACTTTTCTGGAGTAGAGCGTTGTCGGTCAAATATAGCAACACCCTGTAGAACAGAGGTGAACGGTTACTTACTTCTATGAAAATCAGCAAAAAACTAATATCATTAATTATTTTTTACTAAAGTTACCTTATATGTTAAGAGAATTATAAAATGTATGTGTAAGATTCTAATTAAATTTTTGTTTATTATAAATATTTTTCTTTTCTTAACACTATACTTTTTTTTTGTAACTGTACACAATCATTTGTATATTTTGGGATATTTCCTGTAAATAAAATTATTATTATTATTATAATATTTTTAATTTTATAACTACTTCCACCGTAGTTAGACCTTCTATGAAGATGATTTGGTGCTGCGGCAGGTTAAGTAAAAATCTTGCTGTTTACTTAACTTTGGTTTAATTTCTAAGGATGCAATTGTGACAACAACTATCGCCTATTAAAGTTTAAGTAATCTACGGTTTAAATTTAATCTATAAAACCAGCCCTTAAGTTTCTATTTGGAAAGGTCAGTCTTTGGTTTTAGTCCTAGTACTATGCTTCTGGTATTAACTACATCAAAATCCTCATTTTCTGAAGTACCGTTGTCTAAGTAAAAAACATTGAACTCCAATTTTATGGTAACTATAAAAGGCCGCATTGTCAAGCTAAACAGCAACGGACCTCACGATCTCCTTGTTGGTCTACCACTTTTGATGAAATTCCATATGACGGAATAGATGGAGATAAATAACATTGGTTTAGGTAATTCAAAATTCCAAGTGTTGGAATACAACTACTCTCAAAATGACAAACTTTTCTAAGTAGTTGAAAGCATTTTCATAATCAATCTTAAGTACTTAGTACTTAGGAGAGCTTTAGTTATGTTAATGAATGTCCGCACAGAATGTATAGCAGCCTCACATTCACCCTTTGTTCCGACTTATTTTGGACGTTAATCTCTGTTTCTGTAGAACTTGCAAGCAGATTTAACAACCAGCCTTCTAAAAGTAGTTCCAACTAATGTGTGTCGTATCTGCCATTTTTCTTATTTAAAGCCCAAAGATTTGCTCCATAAACTACTAAAACTATATTATCATTTTCTTCTCCTTTCAGCAGAAAATTGTAAAGTTTAGTGATTTATTTGATTTTAGACGTAAACCTAATTCACCTGCAGGTTTCGAACTGAGGTCTTTTAAACGTTGAAGACGTAGATCGTTTAATTCTCTTGCGGATCCAATAGGAAATACATTGACTGCTGCAACTACATCTGCATCTGATACTTTTAAACATTCTTTAATGCTGAGCCGGTGAGTAGAAAACTGCAGTTGGTGTATGCTTCTTTTTTAATTTAATTAGCGTGTCTTGACTATAAGATGCAAGAGAAGATAATTTATATCCGAATGAGGCGATTCAGTTTGGTGTTCAAAGCTTTTTATTTTTTTTGTTGTAAGGAAAAGATACTATAAATTGTATATATGTATTTGTAGATGGCGTCTTAAACAACATAAGGTGAGTTACTTTAGTCAAAATTATATTGCCGTATGCTAGAGTTACATAATCAACTTTTTTTTTAAATGATACTCTATAGCTCATCCAATGTGGTTTAACATGCCATTTACAAATGTAGATGGTTTATGGTACTTTTTCCTTAAAATAAAAAAATAAAAGGTTACAAACACCAAACTGAATCACCTACTGAGTGCTGAAAACTTTTCGAAGGTTTATAATTAGCACCCTAGGTTTTGTTATTGTAGGAATCTACAAGTTATTACAAGGACCCTATTCTCAAATGTCGAACAATCGTTGTCGTAGTCGACATTTGTCAAATAGTAATGTCCTATAATGTATTCTCAAATACCACTCGACATGTAAAGTCGCGTACGACAATTTATGCGTGGTAGAAGTTTACCAACATCGCAAATTACTTCAAAGTATGCGTTTTATAAAAACTTTGACAAATAGGTGACATAATGGTTGGTGTGATTAATGAAAAATAAAATTTTTTGATGTATCTAGGTTGTCAATTGAAGAATGTCATGTCGTGTACGATTAACAATGTCGAGTTCTCTAAAGGTATTCTACAATATGTCTACTAAAAATGTCAAAAAAATGTCATATTCTACATTTGAGAATTAGAATGTACAGATATTAGTTGACATTTACGTAGAGTCGTACACGACATTAACAAGTGACATTTGAGAATAGAGTCTCAGCTTTTAATTTTTTTGACATTAAAAGTGCATTAAATGGGATGTAGTAGTGTATAAATCTATTTATAAATTTTTAGCTAACTTATGGATTTAATTTATTATTAATTACTTATTATTAAAAAAAGTACAATTATATATACTGTCAATTACATTTTTAGAGTGGAAGAACAGAGCTACCTGAACTACACCATGAGGTTGCTCTAATTACTTTTAATTTTATTTAAATATTTTTTCTTTGTATTTATGTATTGAGTAATAAAGGAATTTATTATTGTACAGGGTTTTAAAATCACCGACAAACAAAAACTGAAGACTCTATGGTCCAAAAAAAGACAAAAATTGTTATTATTGCTTTTTCGAAAATGTTTCGATATAAGGTGTTAAAAATAATTGTTTTGGATTTTTGAGACATCCCAGAAATTACAAAAGATATTAAACTGAAATTTGGTACACGTAAATATCTAACTAAGTACATTTAATGAGGAGTAGAATTTTTTAAGTTAATCACTGAAAGTGAAAGACTGACTTTTTTTGAAAAAATATCTTTTTTTGAGATTCAGCACTTATAGTTACCAGTTTAGGATACATGGAGGTTGGTGATGCGTATACAGGGTTATCCAAAAGTATGGAAACCTGTTTATATCTTAACAACCGCGAGGATTAGCGGTATGAAACTTTGGGGAAGTATGTATGACATACTTCCGGACATTTTTTATTCTTTATAAAATTTTGATACGATGCTCCAATTACGAGTAATTGATATCAACTTCTGATTTTCAAATGGCACCATACTAGTTGACTGACATTTTTAGATTCTACATGAAATTCTGCATGTAACGGTGAACATAAAAATTATTTAATATGGTAAATGTTATTAAAAAGATGATATAAAACGTTCAGTTTGACCGTCAACATTATTGCTTGTGGGCGGGTACCTGTCTCTGTAAGTACTTGTTTGGGGAAAACAATAACCAATAAGAGCTTTTGTGTGTTGAATAGAATACTTAATCTTTTCTTAGCAGTGCAGTGGCGTATCTTTTATTTCTTTTATTTATTTTTTTACGGATAGGTATACAATTTTTTACAAAAATAACGTTATACAAATTTTTGTTTGTTATTTTAATGAGAACACTTTACTGGTAATTAAACATTTATATTTGAAAATGGATAGGTATTTTTTAAGGTGCTATAGATAATAGAAGAAATGCAAAAGTGTTTAATTACTTATAGTAGGTAATGTATTATTGTTAATTTAATTAAATCTTTGGAATTTATTTTTCTTTTTTTAATCAATTCATCATAATAGGCTCATTAACGGTTTTCTTTACCTTTGTCTCTAATAGCACTTCTTTATTTGGGAATAATAAGTATGATCGTAGTACAAATAATTACACCTGCTTAATTACCTAACGTTATACAAATTTTTGTTTGTTGTGTTAATGAGAATACTTTACTGGTAAATATTTACATTAGAAAGTGGATAAGTGTTTTTAAGGTGCTATAGATAATAAAGTTCCATCTCATAAGACCCTAAAAGAGCCATGTGTTAAGCCTTGAATTTAGTTCAAGAAGTTTTCAAAATGCCTCCCATTTCTTTCTTCACAATACCGTAGTCGATGTTCAAATTCAATTATCAATCTTTGAATTACTTCAGGAGGAATTGCCTTACATTCTGTTATAATTTTTTTTTGAAGTTGTGCGAAATTATTTGGCCGATTGGCATACACCATATTTTTTAAATAACCCCACAGAAAAAAATCAAGTGGGGTAAGATCTGGTGATCTAGGTGGCTACTCAATGAAACCTCCTTGCCATATCCAACGATTTAGAAACGTTTGGTTCAAAAACGCCCTTACTTGTCGACCATAGTGGGCTGGAGCGCCATCCTGCTAGAACCATACATTGTTATCTTGCCCATAGAAGTGGTTTAAAGTGAGCACAATTTGGTTTTGCAACAAATCCAAATATAACGCACTATTTAGATTGCCTTGGATAAAAAAGAGCCCAACTATTCGGTTGTTTATGATGCCAGCCGAAACGTTCAGCTTCTGTGGATGCTGAGTATGGCATTCTACCATCCAGTGTGGGTTTCCCAACGCCCAATATCTAAAGTTGTGCTTATTAACTTACCCATTTAAACAAAATGTTGCTTTGTCGTTGAAGCAAATTCTGTTTGGCAAGACATCTTCGCGATCCTGTCTCTCCTCAAAACTTTTACAGAATTGAAACCGTCTGTTGTAGTCTTCGGCGTCCAGTTTTTGGTGAAACTGAAGCCATACAGGCTTTGCGTTTGCATTTTTTAAAATTCTTTGCACTGACGTACTGTTGATGTCGTGATTCAGTGCCAGTTGGTTGGTTGAAGTGTTTGGTGTTACGTACTTTAACACAGTAACACCACAATGTATAATATGAAAAAAAATTCCTTAAACGCGCTTTAAGTAACAATACCAACTGAACCTTATCGATAATGAGATTTTGTCCAGGTAATTAAGCAGGTGTAATTATTTGTATTACGAATATACTTATTATTCCCAAATAAAGAAGTGCTATTAGAGACACAGGTAAAGAAAACCGTTAATGAGCCTATTATGATGAATTGATTAAAAAAAGAAAACAAATTCCAAAGATTTAACCAGATTAAAAATAATACATTACCTACTAGGTAACTAAACAACTTTTGCATTTCTTCTATTATCTATAGCACCTTAAGTAAAGTGTTCTCATTATAATAACAAACAAAAATGTGTATAACGTTATTTTTTGTAAAAAATTGTATACCTATCCGTAAAAAAATAAATAAAAGATACGCCACTGCACTGCTAAGAAAGGATTAAGTATTCTATTCAACACACAAAAGCTCTTATTGGTTATTGTTTTCCCCAAACAAGTACTTACAGAAACAGGTACGCGCCCACAAGCAATAATGTTGACGGTCAAACTGAACTTTTATATCATATTTTTTAATAACATTTATCATATTAAATAATTTTTATGTTCACCGTTGCATACAGAATTTCATGTAGAATTTAAAAATGTCAGTCAACTAGTATGGTGCCATTTGAAAATCAGAAGTTGATATCAATTACTCGTAATTGGAGCATCGTATCAAAATTTTATAAAGAATAAAAAATGTCCGGAAGTATGCGACTTTTCTCAAAACTGCTGCTTTTCCGAGCACGCAGATCCGAAAAATTTAGATTTCCCGACCTATTGTTTTTTGATATGTTATATAGGTACTTCATATTTTCGGAAGTTGAAGCTATTTTGACAAGAAATTCGAAAATCATTTTGTCAAAGGAAGTAAAATTTCGGCAATTTATTATTATTAATCCATATAATCTTAGACTCTTAGATACAATTAAATTAACGTGTTCAACAAATGTTAACTTATATACAAATAAAACACCTAAGTCTTTTATGGTTGTACAACGAATTAATACTTTACCATTGATGTTATAACTAAACACGTGTATTAGATTATAGTTCTTTCTAGTAAACGACATCACTTTACATTTGGAAATGATTAGCTCAAGTATATTAAGTAAACACCATTTGTTAATTAGAGGTTATATCCTTAATTGGAGAATGGGTGTAGGAAATAAATTAAATTATTACCATTCAATTTTCAGCAACGTTTCGGAGCCTAATTAATGCTTCCTTCCTCAGGCTCTAATGATCAATAACAGAAATACAAGTACAACTAGGAACAGATGATAATATTGTTTTTAATTACTTGAAATTAGATAAATATAAATAACTTACTTAATTGAGATGTAATAATTTCGTCATAATTTTCTTCTTTATACGAACAAATTTGTTCATAGTAATACTTAAAAAAAAAACGGCACACAATATATAACAATAATTAACATTTAGTTGTAAATAAAATTGTAAATGTTACGCTCTAAACACATTAACAAACGTACGTTGAAGAACTCTTAGAAATTCAGTACTTATTGTTTCAATTGATTTTATAATAAATAAAGCGAGAGTAACAAACAGAGCTGCATCACAATCTACCTTACAATCAACGTTAGCAAAGACCAAGTCTAATAAACGGTTGTCAACGTTAACGACATTGTTATTTTGATTCAAGTCAAAAAGTATCGCAAAATTTTTCATTAAATTTGAAATACTATCATTATCACTAGATACAAATTTTGGTATGTTAAAATCGCCTAGAAGCAAGATTCGTTGATTATCAAGATATTGAAGGTTTTCAAAGCTGTCTAGTAATATTTCATATTCACTATAAGTACAACCAGGTGGTATACCGGGTGTCACAAACTGATTTGACCACCCTATACCATGATAACGAATAAATATATTTGAATAAAACAAAACTATCCTTTATAGCTGCCATTGTACGTTAATATTGGCTGTTAAAATTACTCCTACTTTAACTACCCTTAAAGAGACAACCCCTCCCTTAAAATTTTAAATAGAATTTCCTATATTTTTTTATACATTTTGATGCATGTTATGTCTACGACTATGAAAATGTTTACAAAATCAAAATCGATCACTAATATGGGAAGAAAAACAGGGTGTCCCAAACTGATTTGACCACCCTATAACGTGATAATGAATAAATATATTTGAATAAAACAAAAACTATCCTTTATAGCTGCCAATGCACGTTAATATTGGTTGTTAAAATTACCCCTACTTTAACTAACCTTAAAAAAAAATAATTTTAGTAGCCAATATTAACGTAGGCATAAAGGATAGTTTTTGTTTTATTCAAATATATTTATTCGTTATCACGTTATATGGTATCAGTTTGGGACACCTTGTATACAACGTAAAAACATACATATTTGAGTAACTAATAGACAATTTTACACCAACAATCTCTATTTGTTTTAAATGATTACTAATTAGTGATAAATCAATTACTTCAGATTTAAGATTTAAGATAAGTTTTACATGCTATCAAAACGCTCCCACCTTTAGATTTACCTAAAACCTTATAATTACGATCACATTTATATGTAACATAATCGTCAGTAAATAACTCACTGTTACAAACATCTTCATTTAGCCAAGTTTCGGTTAAGCAGATAATGTCAAATTCACAGGCACTTGCAGATCCGTGGAATTCTTGAGTTTTACTTCTTAAACCTCTGACATTTTGGTAATAACAGAGTAGGGTATCGTTCGGCAAATTTAGTTTAAAGCGTTGTTTAAAGATACGATTTTAGGAGAACCGTTTACATATTTTATCATAATATTTTTTTCGCCATTATCTTGCTTTTCCTTTAAATTTATGGGTAATTCTTTAAGATATCGTAGCTGCATTGGAGTTTGGTCGCTCGCAATGCGAATTTCAGTATCAACTGTAAGTGAGTCTTTATTCTTCAGAACTGAACGAACATCGGAAATACCATTTAATATTACTTTTAGTGGACGTATTTTACCTTGAGCAACTTTTCCAAGCCGAAACGAGCGAATATGGTTTAAATTAATATTTGAAGTATTTTTTATAATACCAATAACCTTTTTCCACGACATACTTAGAAAACGAACGTTTATTCTCTACAAATGGTAAGGAAAATTCGTTTTTCCTGACTAGCGAGGAAAATAATGCCGTGTTACAAAAATGCCTCTTTAAAAAATGTAAGAATGTGTTATTAGAACTATATGCGCCTAGTAGTTAGTTAAACAATTTAATTTAGTATTCAATAACGTTTGTTTAATTTATGTCCAGTTTCTCCACTACATCTTAGGCGAGTCTTAAGTCTTAAGATAGTCTTACATCTTAAAGCTCGACTTAAAGTGTTGCACCACACCAAATTTTGAACTTACCGCCTTAAGGCGGCCTTACATTTAAGTGTCGGATATTGGCTGCTTAAGACGCTGAACCTAACCTCAAATGCTTTGAACGCTAGGGTGTGTCTAGCTCAGATCGCTTTCGTTTCTGTTAGTATAAAATTATTGTTTCTGTGTTTATTTTACGTTTTAAAAATAATAATGCCGAAAGCCGAAGACAATAGAAAACGAGTGAATTATACGCCGGAAGAAAGAAAATTTTTGAGTGAGCTTATAGAAGTTCACAAACATGTATTGGAAAACAAGAAAACCAATGCTGTCTCCAATCACGTTAAACGTTAAACAAAACCTTATAAAAATTCTTAGTCTGTAAAGCTATTAAATAAATCTCGTCGAACATAAATTTGTCGGGGAAGCTGCATTATTCTATTAACCTCGTCCACTGATCTACTTTATCTACGGCATCGACTTCGTCAAAATTATTATCCATATTATCAGATAGCTTTATTTACGTGCGTAACTAAGGTTTATTTAATATAACTTGTTGCTGTGAGTTGCTGTATGTAACAACGAAATTAGCGGCCATTGGCTTCAATTGTGTCGCTTGTCGAGTCAACATAAGTCAAATACAATCTATGCTCCGGCTTGTACGTGGCTTTTACAACGTTGCCAATGCTAGCAAGATCTTAACTTAAGAACATTTTAAGAAGTTGCGGTGCAACTGAAGTTTGCAATAAGACCGTCTTATTTTTAAGACCTACTTAACATAAGGCCGCTTTAAGATGTAGTGGAGAAACTGGACATTAATATCTTATATTTCGACTCTTAAAAATTGTTATCCTACATTTATTGGTTAGAATTACGCGACTGCGCTGTGACAGGTTGAGACCACGCCGATACTACAGAATACTGTAGCGAGACTATTGGTTACGTTTACAATATTACTTCTTTTATTAGGTTGTTTTTTTTGGGAATGTCGTGGAAAAAATGTTGTGTCTAACACATGAGGAAAGCCTTTTTCCACTCTCATTCTAATGCCTCACTCGCTACGCTCGTGAGGCAACTAGAGCTCGAGTGGGAAAAAGAATCGCTTTCCTCACTTGTTGGACAAATAACTATTGTTGTATCATGAGATATGCAAGTTTCACTTAATTTCGACGTAGATTCCTTAACGTTAAAAACAATGATATTATTTGATCGTTTATTACGTTCGGATATCTCGGAAATAATTGATTCTGTCATTGGCAACGGATTTGAATCCAATTTAGTAGCACTTACTATTGTTTTAGTTCCTTCATCTCTTCAGAAAGATTATAAATTATCTTCTTCAATTCTAATATAGTTTGTTTATCTGTAGAGCATGTATGGCAATGAAACGTTGGCCTTCTTTTATCAGCTACGGCCGCTGCAAGAATTGTTTGAAATTCGGTCCTGGTCAGACCAGCACAAGTTGTGTGTATTGAAATGCGGCATTTGTCACAAATTATCTCTTTTTCTATACCAAGCGATTTATCACAAGCAGAACAATTTTTCAATATCGGCATCACTTTTGGAGTAAATAAAAAACCAATCTTAATGTTATCAACATATAAGAATGATGTCTAAAATTAGAAATATCACAGAGTTCACAACCGAAGAGAAAGTCAACAAGAAACAATGTTTTGTTCAGAATTGGTTATTTTAATACTTGGTGTGCTTATTACTCTCATCTTGTACGAATGATGCGTTCTGTTAATGTTTTACAATCTGATCCCCAATTTTATTTATTTTACCTAAATATCTATTAACAGTTTTTATAGCGGAGCACAATCTTTAGTTCGTATTCTACTCTAGTGATACCTATAGTTTATTAAGCGCAGTTAGAAAATATTACTTATTGTTACTCACTTTGTAATTGTTATTTCATCAGTGATTCAAAATTTGAATCGGTTATAAAGAAAGAGAAGATCGACGCAACGAGTATACTTATCTAATAGTTTTTTTTTACATAATTAAAATATGCTATTAAATTCTGATGATGGTTTTATTGAAATAACTATTAGGAAAAGTCGGTCAATTTATTTTTGATTGAACTAACCGGTAAATTACACCATTATGTCCATTATAATTTATTCTATGTAATGGTAGTCGAAACCGAATCATGATTACACGTTATCAAATACCAACAGAATTTTTATATTGATTTGTAACTTACATGTAATCGAACTTTTTTTCTGCAGAAATATTGTTTGGAACTCTTTAACCTTAAGTTGAAACTATAAAACAAATCATCCAAAAACCTAAATAATAATTTGTGACTTGTTTAAAAAAAAAGAATAAAGATTATTTTATAAATGAAATTGCAATTGTATTTTTTAAGAAACTCTTTGTAGCCGTAAAATTAAATTAACCAAGGAAACTTTTAAAGAAAAGGGAATGAAAATTGAGAGCGATCGATCTCTTGAATCCAAAGGTTATTGAAGGTAATTAAATTTAACGTCGAATTATTTTGAAATGTTATACAAAGATAACAACAAAAGTAAAGTGTTTTTGAATAAAATCTGATTTTTAAGTTGTTCGAATATAAAATTAATGACGAAGTTTTAGTTTCGTCTCAAATATATGCAGTTAAGTAGACGAATTCTTGCTACGTTTAATTATCTAAGGTAGTGGAAAACATGAACGGTGTACAGTACAGTGGTGGAATGAAAGTTGAAGCGTCGCGACGCCTTTATTTGAGTGATCGACCCAACCGGGTAAAGCAACCTATTTGAATGCATAGTTGTCCGTCAGTCAGGACGACATTACCGCAAGAACCCTCCATCGAACAGGACAATAAATTGTCATAAAACCGTCAGATCGTCTGATTTGACAGCTAGGGGGTAATTAAAGGGAGAATTTATAGGCACACCGTCGCCCGCATCTAGATACCTAAGGGATCTTTGTTGCAAAATGATTCTATTACAACGACTATAAGGATTGTAAATTGTAGATGCTTTTAACTGTTTCACCCAACAGTTATTGTCTATCAGTGAAATATTATTAGTTCGTGAATAGATGTTTATGCAACTAAAGAACAACGTATGTAATATATTCTTATTACAACGTAGAATACATAAATTGTACATGTAAAAGGCATAAAAGGCTCTTCGGAGTTATTGATTTTTTGGGTATAAAGTTTTTATTGGCAATTATCATAATCATTTAGACTAAAAGCAACTGTTTTATTTACTATTACAGTTTATGGGGGAGAATTTGACTTTTTAAGCGTTTCACAGTTGACTCATCAAAATTTACGTCCTTTCTTTAATGCCTTCTATGACTATAATGTTGGTATTATTCTTATATAACTTGAAAAACCATTAGTAATTATCTTTTCTTTACTTCCTTCACGAGTAAAAGTTATGTTACTCTTCTCCATTCATCATGGTTTGTAGAGAACACTAACTGAGCTGAGCTCATGATAATCGTCGTAGAAATCAGCACAGAATAGCCTCCTGTGATTTATTTGTATAGTTTATTGCCGTTCATTCCGCTCGATGACTTTTATGGATATTTTTTCCGTGACACACAGTTCTACTTTAACTAAGGAAGTCCGGATTCTTAAAGAAAACTTGTTTTCAATTGAACTCATTCAATTTATACGGTCGAATCGATTTATGTTTTCCACTTTTGTTTTAACGTGTATTATGTATACCGTGAAAAATATCACGCAAATGAAAATTGTTATAAATTAATCGAATATCATGCCTTGAACACAGCTTCTATAAAATCTTTTTTTCAATTACCTACCAATAACAGTTCCAATAAAGCGGCAGTCAAAATTATCTGTCTCTGCAATTTCATTTCGCCGTTACAGTCATCTATGATCGATTTTTTTATTATCACAATGCCATTAGCAAAATAATTTATTCTTTATCTGCAACTAAAGATAGACATAATAATACGTATTGAATTAGATAAGATTATTTGAAGTTAAAAAATCAATTAGAATGTTTGGTTTAAAGTTTGCCTTTGTTTTTTAAAATGTAAGATCTTTATAATAATGTTAAAATTCAATTACGATTTTAAGCTTATTCAACTTCCGACTAGAATTATGCAGTGTAACTTGGCAGAACGTTGAAGGACCACTTGAAGTTGATGAGAAAAATCCGAAAATTCAAAAGTTTAAAATGTCTAATATGGTGAATTTTATGGAAATACCGATTGCCTAACGCAGAACTTACCAAACATGTATGGATATGTGAAAAAACTGATCACGTTACTAAGGTGTTTGGTGAAAAGTGAAATGTGAGGGTTTGTTCAATCAGTGGGTAACTTTTTTGGAGGCTCCACTAGTAACAAGTGGGTTAGTTCTTTTTACATTCACCTTCCTTAAAAGGGTCCAGTTATCCTAAGTACGGTCCTAGATAATTTATTTTTTTATAAATTAATAACATATGCAATTTATTTTAACTTGAAAACATAAAATATAAAAACTTTCGTACGGGTGGATACATTGTCCATCACAGATGTAATTTCTTGCACTTGTACACTCTTTTGCGTTTATAATGGCGCGGTTTACAGCAGGTACATAAATTAGTCGTTCCTCTTTAATTGCGTAGATACACAAAGAAAATAAAATGAATAGATTTTGGTATTGTATAGGTAGGTTTGATACCGGATCCGGATTTACGAAACTGAAGGACATGAGTGTCGACCAGATTAACGTTAATACGTATCTATCACACAGTAAAGTTAAAAGTGGAATTACGATAGTTTGAAATATAAAATTATTGATAATAGTAGAGGGCGTATTTAAGAAGGTAGCAGGTGTTGAAGCGGTTAAAAAGTTTTATATCACAGGTAACCATATCTAATAAATTGAGCAAATTTTGTGTTCAAGATTAATAACAAAATACAGCCATATTGGAACTGTACTTTGCACTGTTGCAAAGGTAAATAAAATCCAGGGCGTAGCGTACACTGGAAAAAATCCTGGGAAGAAGTAAGAAAAGGTAGGCGGAGTACTTTCGCTAGCTACTAAACAAAACAGAACGCCAAGAGAAAGAGAAAGAACACATAGTTGTAGAAGATAAAGAAAGTGAGGACGAAGTGGAAGTACCAACGGAAGAGGAGATAAGAGAAGTGATATCGAAGTTAAAAAAACAAATAACTGCACGAATTAGTCATCGGTATGATACAGAAGATATGGAAGGAAAAAAGGATGCCTAGATCCTGGAAAGTAGCACTGATCTGTCCGATTCACAAAAAAGGGGATAAAATGGTGTGTGAAAATTATAGAGGGATTGCGCTGCTAAATGTTTGTTACAAAATACTTGCCACATCCATAAAGAATAAACTTGGAGGGTATGCAGAGAAAATGTTTGGGAAGTATCAATGTGGCTTCAGGCGGAATAGATCGGTAACGGACCAATTATTTGTTCTGAGAGAAATCCAAATAATTAGTCACGAATTTAGATTAGAAACGCATCTGATATTCCTAGATTTTAAACAAGCATATGACAGTGTAGGAAAAAAGGAATTGTATAAAATTATGACGGAGATGAAAATTGGTAAGATTGGTGAAAATGACTCTAGATAATACCACGAATAAAGTAAAAATTGGAGGCAAGCTCACTGATAGTTTTGGTGTAGAGGTAGGACTAAGGCAAGGAGACCCGCTGTCACCAGTGCTATTTAATATTGCGTTGGAAAGTACAATACGAAGAGCAGGTTTAAACAGTTTCGATACAATATTCAGACGTAGACATCAATGCCTGGCTTTTGCAGATAATTTGACGATAGTGACACGCACAAAAGGGGAGCTACAGGAAACCACGCAGAAGTTATTAGTAGAGGCGAAGAAAATTGAACTGAAAGTAAACGAAACTAAGAAAAAATACATGAAATGGAATGATAGAAAATTTGAAGAGAAGAAATCCATAAGTATCACAATCGGAAACAAAATCGTACAGTTCGAAGAAGTATGCACTTTTATTTACCTGGGAACGTTAATAACGAGGAAATCTTAGTGTGAGGAAAAGATTAAGGCTGCTAGAACAAGAAGTTGATTTGCATTGAAATCGATCCTAAATAGCAAGGTGTGCGCTAAAACAGTAAAAACAAGAATATACAGAACAATTATAAGACCATCGATTATGTATGGAGCTAAGGTGTGGACGATGAAAAAACGCTAATGCTAGAGGTGTGGGAGAGAAAGGTACTGAGAAAGATATATGGTGGAAAATATGGGAATGTACAATGAAATTAGCCGAGCTATATGGACAACCCAGCATAGTTGGATGTATGAAGGCACAGAGGCTGAGATGGTTGGGACACCTAGAGAGGATGAACAAAGCCAAAACGCCAAAGGACATTTAGAATCTGAAGTTTGAAGGCACAAAAAGAAGAGGCAGATCAAAAAACCGTTGGAAAGACAAAGTGCTGGAGGACATAAACAAAGTTGGGTTGGAAAACTGGAGAGAATACGCTCGCGACAGGAAAAAGTGTAATACGGAAACAAATAAAGCAATGGGACTACTAAGCCTGTAGTGCTATTCATTCATTCATTCAAGGCTTGAAGCTATAAACTTGAAACTGTAAATTATTGCAAAGAGCGATTCATAAAATTTTGGAGATTTAAAACAGGTACACGTTTAATATTCAATGAGAAGGACAAAATGAACCCTTTTAAAAAATCAGAAGTTTACAATTTAAAATGTTAATATAATTCATAGAAGAAATTTTGAAGTAAGATACAAGGAACTTTTAATCGCTTTTAGAAATAAACAGCCCAAAAATAATGTTTTCGCAAAACATTTTGGAATCAAACCATTAATTAGCTAATTATAAAGAACTAAAATTTTAGAAACATTAGAAATTAAACGTCATTTAAATAAACCTTAGATCTTATTCTAATTGTGCAAATACCAAATCAGCCAGTTGTAAATGTTGATTTTTTTATTTATTTATTCGTATGGTACATTATACAAATATTGTATTGTGATGTGAGTGTTATGTATGGTGCCCTAGAAGATCAGTGTAAACCTGTATAGTGTGGTGACGAAACCGTGTGCAATAGCGGATTGGTTTGTCTTGGTAAAGCATTTACTTCAAGGTATAGGAAAACCACTAAAACTTAAACATGCCAACACTTACCCACCCTCGTATTCACATGTAATAATATTAATTAAGTGTGTAAACATTATAGAAAGTAAATAAGAACATAAAATATAACAGCACAGCCATTGCATAACGACCTATAATGGACCGGTCCAAGCGACAGTCACGACAATAACAAAAAAATAGTAGGTTAAAGAAATAGCAAAACAAAATAATGGAAAAACAGATAATCAAGACAAGAATATTGTATAATATTGTATAAGTTGTGTACAATTGCAGAGCAAAATGTAAAATCATCACAATCGTAGGATTGACTTATGTAACTGCTTTGACTTATCTGTCGACAAAGTTGCTTAATAGGAATGCACCCTGTATTTTACATGAAACTACAACATCTAACTGCAGATAAACGTTAAACTTTGATGAAATCATCATATGCATAGTAGTTTACAGTTTCAAATTATAGCTTCAGGCCCTCAGTTTTGTTAATTCGGTACCAAGCCTACCTGTACAATAGCAAAATCTAACCCATTTTATTTTGTTTATATGTATGCAGTTAAGGGGGAACAACTAATACATGTACTTGCTCTTAACGGCGCCACTATAAATGCGAAAGACTGTGCAATTTGGTTTGCCATTTCTCCGGCTCCAGTTTCTAGTACCTTTACACAAATGTCAGCATGAAATGTTTAGTACTGTGCCCATTTCCATTGAAAAGAAAATTTTATTGTTTATTTTTCCCTGGGCAGTATAAAATTACACATTTTTAAATAGCAACACATCATTTTTTTACGCTGTTTAATGAAAGCTTAATTTTGACGAAAAATCTTTTTTAATTTCTTTAAAAAATCAAAAATGGTCACAAAGCTGGTGTTTTGAAATTTGTTGTTATAAATTTGTAGATAAAAGTCAGAAGTATTTGAATGGTTTTGTAAGAGAAATTTAATTTTATAATTTTTGAAATTGCTAAAACCATTTTTAAACTGCAATTTTGATTTCTTTAAAATGTTTCTAATGTAATTTTAATTCTTTATCAATTTGCACTAGAACGTTTTACTCTTAACATCTACAGTTATGGAGATATTTATAAATTTTCAATTAAATCACAACAAGATTTATTTGAATCAAGCGGGCTTATTCTAGTAGGCTTTACTTCTATTAAACATAAAAACATCAACGGGGAGATCATTAAATAACCAATAAAAATAAAACAATATTAATTTTAACAAGTTTACAATTTTGGCCATTTTGTTGTAGGCACATCCAATTTTGTAACATCTCGTGTGTGACGTTAGAAAATGCGGTTCTTATTCTGTTTCTCATTGTCTCTTGTGTAGTAGGGTCTTCTTAAAATCGTAATCGTTTTCAAACCCCCATAAAAAGAAATCCGTGACAGTAAGATCCGAAGATCTTAGCGGCCATGGTACAGGACCTCCTCAAGCGATCCATCAATTGCCATATTAGTCGTCGAAATAATTACTCACATTTTTAGCAAAATGATAGGGCGCACAATTATGTTAATACACTTCTTGTATTTTCCGAAACATTTTTTACTAATCGTGGGAAAGAATTATTCAAAAACTCCAAATATCTGCTGGCATTTAAATAATCATCAAGAGAGAGAGAGAGAGAGAGAGTATGAGCCTATAATAAAATCATCTATATTCAAACAGAAAGTTTTGCGACACCTAGTGTCGACTCGTGTTAACAATCACGTACGTAAATGCATTCGCATTAAGCAACTTTGTCGACAGATAAGTAAAAGCAGTTACATTATAGCCAACTAAGTGTTAGCAGAAATAAAAATCTCAAATCGCCTACTGTAAATTCGCAAGAGCTTATACAATAGCAAACAAACACCAAGAAACTCCCGACAGCTGTTTCGTCTTTTTGGGATTCTTCAGGAGTGAGAGAACTCGAGTGTAAGTTCACTATTGTACAAATGTGTGCCGCCAACTATATTCTCTACTGGAGGGCACATTATATTCAAACAGAAAGTTTTGTGACACCTAGTGCCGACTCGTGTTAACAATCACGTACGTAAATGCATTCCTATTAAGCAACTTTGCATAAGTCAAAGCAGTTACATAAGTCGATCCTACGATTGTGATGATTTTACATTTTGCCCTGCAATTGTACACAACTTACACAATATTATACAGTATTCTTATCTTGATTAACTGTTTTTCTATTATTTTGTTTTGCTATTTCTTTAACCTACTATTTTTTTTGTTATTGTCGTGACTGGCGCTTGGACCGGTCCATTATAGGTCGTCATGCAATTCTTATTCACCTTCTATAATGTTTAGACATTTAATTAATATTATGCTTTGCCAAAACAAACCAATCCACTATTGCACACGGTTTCGTCACCACACTATACAGGTTGACACTGATCTTCTGGGGCACCATACATAACAGTTACATCACAATACAATATTTGTATAATGTACCATACGAATAAATAAATAAATAAATACAATAAAAACAAATTTTTAAATTTAAGTTTTGTTATAGATATAGGAAACCCGTTTTCTTGCTCTTTATTTGTTTTAGCGGAAAGACTAAATAAAATGTATTATTTAATTCCTTTAACGACTTGCTCCGACGCCGATGATGAAGATCAGTTATGCTGAAAGAAATAGTATAATGAAACATTGTTTCACACACCCACCATTTTTAACATTTAGTATGATGAGAACAAAACCCTTATTATTAGATCTTTCACCGCCGAGACAAATTATACCTACCTTCTTTTGTTTTTTACAGTTTGAGTGGAACTTCTTAATCTAATTAATTTTTTTTCTTGAACCGACACGCTCACCAATTATTGAAATTTAGCAGTATTCTATCTCATACGTGGGAATACAAAAATAACACCACTCTCTCTCTCTGCGTCTTAATTATTGTAACACAAATTAGTTGACCATAGGCAGATTACTGCCAAATGATATAAAATAATTTTGGTTCACGTTGTTTAGTTATTGTTATTTATCGTTTATAGAGACAAAGTAGGAAACTGCATTGGTGTCAGACCAGTAAAATAAGCACTTGTTTCTAGTCACTATATAATTGGATATTTTGACCGATTAACAAGTTACTGAGGGTCATGGAAATTTTTACTGTTACAAGTTCACTGCTGTAAACGGTCTTATACCATAGGAAAATTACAAAAACATGGTGTTTTCTAATTATATAAAAAGCTGAGAAGACCTTTAACATACGACTGCCTATCCTAAAGATTATTCAAAAAATAACAGTGAGGTGCTACGTGTAACACAAAACATAACAAGATAAATTTTCGTACAAAGCTTTTTAAGAATTAGTTAACCGTGATTTTACTCTATGATACTGTTAGTTTTATCAATTTAAACAATTTCGATTAACCGTAAGCATTGAAATGTTATATGAAATTGCATCTTTTCATTATTATAAATAAAAATAATTGATAATCCACTTATTGTCAAACTAAATGTTAGACAAAATTTATAAAAGAAAGCATTTTTAGGTTGTGAATATTAGTCGATATTCAAATAAACCTGAGGAAAATTGTGAATAAAAAAGATATTACAATAGCAAGACGTGAAAAAGAAGAAAAAAAGTAGTAGTTTCAAATTTGCACGTATAAAACATCTGTAATGGTGGGACTCCAAAAACTTGTTTCCAAATGTCAAGAGGCATTCCTTTAAACCTTTTAGATGCTAATCCCCCATATATTTCAAGCGCTATGACTGCGCTGCCGCTCGTGTTTGGAATCTCAATTAAAATTTCCCGCTACAATTTCAAACTGATTGCATAAGAAATTAATAAATTTAAACTTGGTCTCGTTTTCACAATACCTATTAAATTTGGCAAACATAATTTGTTAAAAAATTTCTGTACTAATATGTTATAAATAATTTTTTCTAATTTTGACATGTAAAGTGACATTTTTTATAATCAAAGTAGGTGTTGGAACTATATTTAAACTGCATATACATGTACGCTCAATTTAACGTTTACTCTGTTTTTGTCAAAATTAGAAGAACTCTTGTATGTAACACGTAACGAAGCATGATTTGTCTTGTGCAAAAGGGCGCTATTGAAACTTCTTGAGTTATGTAATGCAATAAATAGTTGAAGCTGAGATGTTCTCTGTAGCCGTTTAGTCGTAAAAAGATAAACTATTTCCACAAAAGCATTGCTTCTTACGAAAAATGCAAATTTTAACTTAATTTATTTGCCGTGTTTTTATGTTTCTCACTCCATTACTCGTAAACTAAGGATTATATAAAAAATTACAAATTAAAGAGTGAGGCTTTTTGATAACGTCAGTGCTTTAAAAAATATTCTTTATAAAATCACAACCTCGTTATGACTAAAAACCTAACGCAGCAACAAAATCTTCAAGTGATTCGAGATGTGAACGTCGATCATCTTCCGCACCGCACTATTCTACGGGCTGAAGTTTTCCGTGTAGGTTTTTATTTCTTATATGCGTTTTTTACTTTCTTCAAAAAGTATTGTAATAAAATATTTTTAAAAGCACTATCGGAATGAAAAAACCACTAAAAATTTAGAAAAAATTGAATAACGCAAAATCGGTTACACTTGGAATAGGCAATCATTTACAGAATTTTATACTGAGTATAACATTTAAATAAAATATAAAGTGTTCCGTTTAAAATAACGAAGTTAATGTCCAGTAACGGTATAACATGACGTTATACAATGACCGTTATATTTTTTATATGAAAGAGTATAGTTTTTTATGTAAATCTACAAATTTGCAAAAAATCAAATTAATTCTATCTCCATAAATGTCTAATAGCCGCCTCAATTGTACAGGGAGTCCCACTTTTATGAACTACCTGTCAACTTTGATATTTTAAATGGAAAATATATTTTTTATGTTCTATTCTGAATCTACGTGAAAAACTATGGCGACTTTATGTATACGAGTCTTACTAAAAAAATGATACCTTTTGAGATTTCGATTTTTAAACCCTTTCTTGAGTCAATATTCGCTTTCAGATATTTCAGGTTTATCAGGTTATTATTTTAAATATCACTCAAATGTTATTCACACTTAGGCCGGTAACGACCTGAACTGTCCATGGTTCAAAAGTTGACATTGGTTATACAGGGTATAAGAAAAAATGCAAACAATAGTTGTCAAAGAGTAAGTTTATATATAAATATAAACATTAATGTTATTTATTGAATTATAATTACAGGATAATAACATATTTTAGTGATATATAATAAATTTCCAATCAAGTTATTAAAGAAAATGCACATGCGGGAATGCATTAATTTGCAGAATAACAATAAGTAAATGAAGATTTGATACGCCCGCTACTGACTTGTATTTTTGCAGTACTCGGCTTTCGGAACATGAATCGGATTGCGCCGGTTGTTCACCTTCTTAGGTGATTAGACTGTAATTTTGCAATTAAAAGGTAATTTTTGAAATTTGTGATAGTATTTTAGAAATTTTAAAAGTATAATTTAAGTAATTGATATTGATAGTAGATTGTTATTATAAGTAAGGAAAAGTGATGTTTTTCTAGCCACTGAACAAAATTAAAACACTTTTTCTACGAGTAAAACGCAATATTTGTGTATTTTGTAGATAAAAAACTTGATTCTATATACATTTTGTAATTGAAAGCAGAAAAAAATCGTACAATTATAGTTTTATTCTATCATTTATAATGCAATTTTATTTATATATTTAATATTTGGTAGTTATTCCCGAAAACAAATGTTTCCCGCCGTAATTTCCCGCCATGATTTTCCCGCCGTAATATACAAGGTGTTTCTGAAAGGTGTGTACATGGCTTTACCTGAGGTTCTCTGGCTCAAAATAGACCGTTTGACACCAATTTGCCTATAACCAAAAGTGCACCATAAGGGCGCCAGAAGGCGTTAAACTTTTCAAAAAAATATTGTATATTGGGAATAACTCAAGAACCGTTCGACGGATTTTGTTCCGCTTTTGTATGCGGTTGTCTGCTTCGGAAGACGTTTTTCTGTGTAATGTGAAAACATTTCTGATGCCAGAAAAACCCGCTTTTATACGGGCTCTGTCAAATAAATGATAATATTTTAACAACCGTCAACGATACGAAACCAAAATAATTCTGACAAATAAAACGAACAATTTAAAAACCTTCTTCTTTCTTGTTAAATTGCGCTAATGTTATTAGTTGGATCAGAAAAAAATTAAAATCATTTCCTTGCAAGGCGCATCCATACGATTAGAAATTCAAGTAGACTGCTAGTAGGCTATGCGATCAAATCTATCATTTGTGATAATTATTTCCGGATCTTCCAAGATTACTCATGTTTCTATTTTGCTATTAACTACTTGAAAAAGGGGCTACACATTTGCTAAACAGACTGATATGCTGTGTTGGGCTTTTGCAGTGGCAATTGTTGGGACAGCGTGAGGGTTTACGCAGAAAGGTTCCCAAATCGGATTGACATGATCGCATAGCCTACTAGCAGTCTACTTGAATTACTAAGCGTATGGATACGCCTTGCATAGATATGATTTTAATTTTTTTCTGATCGAACTATTAACATTAGCACAATTTAACAAGAGAAAAAAAAGTTTTTAAATTGTTCATTTTATTTGTCAGAATTATTTTGGTTTCGTATCGTTGACGGTTGTTAAAATATTTCGTCATCATTTATTTGACTGTACCAGTATGAAAGCGACTTTTTCTGGCATCAGAAATTTGTCCACAAACGGAACAAAATCCGTCGAACCGTTCTCGAGTTATTCCCAATATACAATATTTTTTGGAAAGTTTGACGCCCTCTGGCGCCCTTATGGTGCACTTTTGGTTATAGGTAAACCTCTGGTAATTCCATGCACACATCTTTCAAAAACGCCCTGTACATAGAAAACATTTGTTTTCGGGAATAAATAAATACATCATTACTAATAAAAAATTAATAAACCAGTAAACTACTTATTTTTAAGCATTAAAAACAGGATATATGCAAATTTACATATTATACTTCTGGTTTTGTTAGATTCTAAAAATTTTTGTCGACAATATATTAATAATTTTGTCAGTCATATAATGTTTCATAATATGGCTATAAAAGCAAATTTCCTTTTATAGAAGAAATTGAATATGAAGAAGTTTTCAATAATGATAATGAACCCATAATTAGTGAGTAGTGTATATGTTAATAGTACAGCACTTTTATTATCCCAAAATTTTCTCTTATCTAGAAATATTGAATTATTATACACCACCTTTCTTAATTGTATATAAACATATTTTTTACAGATAATCAATATTTGAATCTGGGACAAAATGCCCCGCAATTGTACGTCGAGAGAAATTTATAAGAAGCTAGTTTATTAAAAATACATTAAATTATTATTAAATATTCAAAAATTATTCATCTAAAATAAAGTTGGGATTTTAAACATGTACTTTTTAATTTCAAATTCTAATCTTTTTCTTCCAAAATTATTTTTCTTTCTTCCAGATCCAATTTTCTCTTTTCAATTTCTTCATTGTTTACTTTATAGGCATTAAAAATCTTCCCAATTGTTCATAATGATCTGTTTTTTAACGAATGGAACTCTTCTTTTGTAGGGTATGAATTTTGTTGTGATGCCGGTATTGATTGGTGGGTAGCCTTTTTTATTGTCGTTGGTTTCATTAAATTCATTAATGATTTTAATATTTTCTTTTTCTGATTGGCAGTTCGAGTTTTCCCCATTTTTTTTATCTTATCTAAAAGTTTTTGAACTTCAACGTTTTTTATCTGAATTTCCGTAGAACATTCTAATGGCTCTTTTGGAAAACCTCCAGAAATGACTAATTTTGGGGTTCCTGTGACAGCTATTTGACCCCAGACTGTCAAACGATTTTCCTCTAACGGTGTTAACAATATTGTGTTTGAAGGGCCGCCACCTGTCTTCTTCCGTCCTTCAGCAATTTTGGTATACGGTTCTTCCAGTCATTAAAGCGCTGAAAAAAATTACATACCATTAGTTGATGAAGTGTTTTAAATTATTATTTCATACCTTTTTTCAATCAGCACAACTTAAACCAGGATTTTTACCACTTGCATTCAATATTGTTGTTAATTGATTCCATCACCTTTCAGTGTGATTGTGATCGACGGTTGGATTAATTATTCCTGTTCTAAATACTTCTTCCCCCATCATACGCAGATATTGTTCATCTTGGTCGTCACTCGTTTTTTGGTTACTTTTTCGTTTCTCTTCCATCATAAAACGCTAATTAAAACGTTAATATTTTAAGTAAATGCCAACAGTTAACTGTAAAGACTTGTGTGCGTTAAAGTGCATGGCGCCATCTAAGCATGTATCGACTGACGTTTTGTTTTAAGCATTAAAACCATCGCTTAGATGGCGCCATACACTTTAACGCACACAAGTCTTTACAGTGAACTGTTAGCACTTACTTAGTTTATACTATGTACACGTGTCCATGTTAACACGAGATGTGTTTTTACATATGTTAATATTTTATTATAAAGAAATAAATTACTAATAATTTGACGTTTCGGTTGATAGAAACGCAAACAAAACGATAAGCAAATGTGTTTTCTCTACGTGCTCAAAAATTTTCATTACTGCTAAAATAAAATTTTAGGGCAAATAGGAAATTGTTAGTACTCGTTTAACAGAATTATTTACAGAACAGCAAACAAGGAGCGTTGATAACTTCTGTTATGGATATCGTGACAGAGCTCTGTTAATAAAATAACAGAATGTTATCGAGTTACAGAATAGTACCATTAGTTTCTTTAATAATTTTTACTAGAATAAATGTCAGATTAATAAACCTAATCTTCAAGCAACTAAATTGCATTTCCATTCTGAGTACAAATTATATAAATTTAAATATCCCACAAAACATCAGCGCCTCTACAATGGCAGCACAGTAGTAACATTCGATATCCGCCGTGTTGACAACAGCTTCATTATCGGCAACAGTGCTGCCTCTAGCTGATGCGCGCTCCCTATACGTATCTAAAATAAATAATTTGACATGTTCTAATTTTTCTTATTTATTAAATTGTCCTGTCGAACTACACTCGAGGTTTGTACGAGTAAATTTGTGTTTAAATTCTAATCTGTTTTCTTTAGCAATTGGATTCCAAAAACTGTCAACCTAAAAACGCTCCACCCGTTTTTAATAATTGACAGTTTTTCTCGTCAAATTGCTAGACAACAGATTTTCATTAAACAACCCAAATTTATGTGTGAAAGTATGTGGAAACAGCATGCTTTTATTTTTTTTATTCGGCGCACCTTTTTCGAAATATTTGTATTTGCAATAAGGGCAATGGGGTAAGAGATTTTTTGAAAATGTGTGATTGCACATCCATATCTCTGCCGTATTTTACCATAATATCCCTTAAAGATTAAAGGATCTTAGGTCATACTGTGTGCCAAATTTCAAATTTTTATAGGCGATTCTATTTAATTTAACAAATGTGTTCGAAATGTGGGTTCTTTGCATAAAAATAACAAATATTTTCAAGAATTGTTAGAAATATGCTTGTATCGTAGAATAGCGTAAGTATAAATTTTCACCAATCCACACTTTCTCGGTGTTTAGAGCCCTCAACATTACAAGGCTGCTTTCAAACTCTGCAAATACTAGTTGAAGTGTGATTAATCAGAATTGCAATATCCTTCTAAACGACGATTTTTAACTTGCAGGAGCATTTTTGGGTTTGAGAGCATTGTATTGTTCAACCAATGTCGATATCCCCATTTAACTTAAATATGTGTAGAGATAACTTGGTTGAGGCGAGTCGTAACAATTCGAGTAATGGTATCTAAGAAGGCTCGTTATAGAGGGTTTACTGCGTTAATAGTGAAAGCAAATTGTAGATTAAGATATATCATAAAGTTTAATAATTATGAGATATACTGTTCAATATAGTAGGATTTCACGACAATCAATAGTAGATATGCGAAATGCAAATACTGTAGAATCAAGAATCGTAAATCAGGGTGACGTTAGTAGATTCTTAGGCGAGTTTACTGAAGATATCTCCCTAATACAATCGCTAGAGTATCCGAGCGGGATGAGTTATAACGAGACTTAGCTCCAACATAGAGCAATTATTAGCACTAACTAAAACTTGGCTGGAATAGCGACGACCTCTGTTCACTATGACGTCATAAATAATGAAAATGTGGCAACCCTTTCCCCAACTCTAACATTTACCTTGCAGTCATGCGGTTCACTTAAGCTGGAAGTTTATTGCATGCTCCGATGGTTTCGGGATCTGCGATCTTAACTATAAACGTGCTCATGTGTTCTGCGCTTGCAGATTTGCTCAGCTTGATTTAGGGCGGTTTATAAGTTGAGAGATAGGAAAGGGTTATAATAACTTATTGGTTTAGCCAGTTATATCTATTTGCTTTTCGATGATTTGGGGTTTACTTTTGCTGTAAGATGTTCGAAATCTTTAACGGAAACCACATTCGCGCACTTAAACAACATTCACATACAACTGCTTATGAAGTAGTATATGGCTTGTTCAAGATTCCGTTGCGGGATTACTACTATATCTTGCTAAAAAATGAACTAACCTGTACAGTTTTCGATATAAAAAAAATTGTTTAATCAAAATGAACTTTAAAATCGTTTCAAAAATTGCAAAATATTAATTTACGGATATTACTTTCTAGAAAATTATCCTTTAATTGGTTGGTTGAGAATGAGTCCCAGTAGAAGAGGGTAAAGTAAAAGCTACGACTGTAATAAAAATTACTGACGGTGTGTGAAAAACCTGCTTAACTGTTATAGGCCGCGCTTGGCTGCAAACTATCCAGGATGATAAATAACGGCTTTACAAGGTTTTCGTCATGGGATTGATTTTAAACTGAGAATTATGTACTAAAATTTGTCAATTATTTTATAACACAAAATAAACGTGTGGGTTGTGTGAAATGACAATCGCATTAAATAAATTTTCGCTTAAACCAATATGAAATTTTCATTGCCCATCGTCTAATATTATCCTCAACAACGTTATTGTAACGATATTAACACCTCTGCAATTGAACTAATCGGGCTGTTCCATCAATCAGCTTCACGACCTCATTAGACTAATTGATGGGAGACCCGCGCCTTAGTAATTGCTCTTGGGATTACCTATGCGGTTATTGCAATGCTTTATGGGTTACGGATATTAAGTTATGCTAATAGATCATGTTCTTGTTATTTTTAATAGAAAATGGTTAGTTAAACTAATTTGTAAGTCAAAATAAAGTACAGTAATGCACTTAGTATTAATTTTTTTTAAATACACAAGAAAAAGTACTTAATGGGTAAACATTGTACGACATGACTGCGAATTTATGTCACGTAATTTAAAATTCATATAAAATAATTATAATTTAGAAAAAATACATAATTTTGATTGTAATTAAATGGATCAATTAGTCAACATATATATGTATTTACCTTAAAATTTGTATCAAAAAACGGGTTCCAATCGGTTTCATTTTATTCACAGAAAAATATTAGTTAGTTTTAAACCCAGAAATGCTTAGAAAATTGTAAAAACACAATAAGAGTAGCGTAGATTCGGATAGAGTTTGTTTGTTAAAATGTTACTTTTAATTTTAAGTATGAAAGACACTAACACTATGTGTACTTAAATTTTCAATAGAAAACGTTCTTTTCCTGTTTATTCGAAGAATTATGAGAAAATAGTATATTGTGCAAGAAGTGGAAAAAGTGGAAATTTTTCTACGCGTTGCACACTATACGTTTCCTACGACCACTAGTAAAAACAGTGTATTCACACATTTCACTTTATTGTCGATAAATTTCTTTATTTCATAGTTGAACATCAAAAATACAAAAACAATTGTGACACGATATAAATTCTTTTTGTTAAATGCATGCGCAGTATTATTGTTAGGAATGGAGTGAGTGTCATAAAAAAAACGTCCTGCACTGCGACCAGATTAGATCTTTTGTGCCCTCTCTAGTTGGACATAGGAAAGATCTATCTCTTTGACAAATTCAATTAGATCCTTAGTCGGGAGTTTTAGTAGATCTTCTTTCAAAATGAAGATGAGTTCTAAATGTTGGTATCTCTTTAGGAACAAGACCGGGCACCTCATAATGATGTGGTCCATGCGCTCCACCTCTTCACCACAGGATCATCATCCACCAGTCCCATCTTTTTTAAGTGATGCCTGCAATGGATGTGTCCTGTTAGTATTCCACAGAGTAGTTTTAAATCTATTCCGGGTAAAAGTTGAACACTTCCTTCCGCCTCTTTTAATTAGGGCTAAGAAAGTTCTTAGAATGTTTGAGAGCTGGCAAATTACTCTAGGTTTTGTTGACTTGTTTGTTGTCCCAGTTAGTAATAATTCCTTGATAATCCCTCTGGCTAAAGCCGTACATAGAAGATGGCCCTATAAAAGGTTTTGCTGCCCCTAGCTTTGCTTGCTGATCTGCTTCCTCATTGCCTCCTAATTCCTCATACCCTGGCATTCAGACAAGTTCAACTTTGTTCTTGTCCGCTAGTTGATTTAGGGCCTGATGGTACTTATGTAGTATGGGTGATATCAATCTATTACTTTGTAGGGCTTTTAATGCCGATTGACTGTCCGACATGATGCTTATGTGCTGTTTGCATGCTGTTTTTGGTGAGGAGATGTTCTGCCACCATGTAGATGGCGTATACTTCTGCTTGAAAAATGGAAGCGTCAGCACTGAGACTCGAGTCTTTTAAACTTTGGTCTCATCACTCCTGCCCCACACCATTTCCCATTTTAGATCCGTCTGTAAACCATTTTTAGTAAGATCCCGGCACGCAGTCCGTGTCTCTAGTCCAGTCTTCCCTAGTGGAGAATCGGACATTGTATTTATGATCAAAGATCATTTTAGGGTTCGTCTGGTCGCTTACTGCAACCATGTCTAGTAAAGAAGTGGTTCCAAGGATTCCTAGATGACCTTTGAGGTTGCTTTCTTTAAAATGGTATACCTCATGTAATTTGAGGATCTGCTTCATAGCTTCTTCCTTAATTGCCACCGGTAAAGGATGCGCAGCAAACCTCTGAGTAATAATTTACAACACCGGTTATGCACGGTTCTTAGAAATCGCTAATTTTAAATTGTAATAGTAGGTAGAAAATTGCAAATTTTTACTAATTGGCGTATGAAAACGTAGTTTTAACATTATTCCATCATATTATCACTGATTTCCCCAAGATTGTGCAACAAATCTTATAAAGAAATAATTTCAGTTGTAAAGAATCTGACGTCTGGTTTATTAACTCTTTCTACATAGAGAGTAGACTCTTAAAGCTGTAGTAATATAGACTTGCTTGGAAATGCAAGATATTTGACAAGCGTTTCATCATCATCTTTTGCATTGGGTCTCCACGCCAATCATTAGAATTTGGCATCAACCTCTTTAATTTAAGAAAAACTTAACTCTTGGACGCAGGCCAAGTAAGTGTTATTGGGAACTTCTTTATTTTTGTAAAAACGATTTAATCCAATTTTTCAAAAATAAGGAACAATAATCAAGGAAAGGAAAAGCAAATCGACTATTTCATGCCATAAGAACGAAATTGGAAATCATGCAAAACATAATCCAGCTTCTAATTCTAGCAGCAAATGTGAAGAAGGTTTTGAGTATGCAGATGATGACAACAACTGCAATAAGATTTAACTTACTTACTTTATGTATAAGTAAATCTTAAACTGGACGCAATAGACTAGTATAGATTCTTGACGTTCTTTTAAGTCAAAAAGTTCCAATAAACATGTAGTCTAAAATCAACCGTTACAAAGTTATTGGTACTTACGTCAAGCGACTTTCAAATACAAATGGCTCAATAAATTTTAAAACGATGCTAGAAGTGTGATTCTTTGAATGCGTGTGAATTTTCAAACGCCCAAACATGTGAATTCCTTGTGTTTGTTATTCCATCTCAGTTAAGGTAGCGTCATCCGTAAAAAGAATTTTTGTTATGAGCTCCGTTACCTCGATTTCACGAAGGGCGAGAATGTGCCTAGCTAATCGAGAAGGTCATTTTAAAAATGACATGTAACTGCGACATTTAATTTTGTGAAACTTTAACTGATGTACTTATTAATAAAATTTTTTACTTACTTAATGTTATTTTTTGAAAGTACGTGCCAATAACTTTGCAACGATTGATTTTAGATTACATTTACGTCAGGTGCTACAAGTTTGTCAAGTCCATCAGAAAAATATTTAAAAGTTTCACATTTCTGCACCTTCGTTATCACATCGGCATCCAAAAAGAAACGCTTGCTCTTGAGATGTTCCATAAGCTTTGGAAAGAGAATAAGTCTCAAACCGGAAATCTGACCTATAAGCAGAATAAGGCAAAACATTATAAACCCAAACTTTTCTATTGCTTTGTGCGTTTTCTCACTTAAATACAGCTGATCGTTTGTCATGATACAAAATTGGCACTTTGTCTGGACTAATCCTACGCAAACGTCGTTTCAGATTTGTGAGAGTGTTAAGATTTCATTGGATTTGACAGTATTCCAAAGATTGAATGTGAATGATCTCGTCGCAATGCCAGAAAACAGTAAGATTTGCGCTTTTCATAGACCTTACACACCTCCGAAAGTACCCACACTAAATTTATGATATAGGTATTAATGAGCGCTACGCCCTCCATAATCCGAAATTCAATGACAGATCTTTGCTTTAACAGCACATCCATGCTGATAGCCATGTTTATAACTTTATGGGCAAATACGATCTTGCGTTGTTGAGAATTCTATTCTGGAGACGTATGTACAGGCTGAGTTTTTTCGACAGTTTTAAATGGAAAGTATCTATCCTTATTATACAAGTTAGAGAAAATCGGATAGCGGTGTCCAAGGTCCTTTTTTAGAGATAAACACAAATCCAAATGCAAAATTCATCCAACCGCTTTTGAGTTATGCATCAAAAACAAAAATTTTGGGTTTTCAAAAATGTTGACTAACAATTTATAAAGATATTCAAAAACGTTCTTCAGATACTTTTAAATTAGAAGTAATTGTTTATATCGGATATATTTGATCGTCTATAATTTAAAAGTTATGACATAAAGTTATATTATTTTAAATACAAATCGAAGTTGGCTATTGCACTGTTGAAAAGCATATTTTTTATTTTTTTACAAAAATATATGATTTAACCTCTGTGCTACCAAGCTTTTGAACTTACGAGTCGTACCAAAGGGGGTACATGATGTATCCCCCACTTTTTTTCTAAGTTTGGTTGGGAAAATATTATTACAACCCAAAAAAATACAAATGAGTCATTCAAATTTTATTCAAAATGCATAAAACATACTTAATTTAAATTTCCATTTTTATTGCATCTGTTGCAAACATTGATTTTTTGTTGATGGCCGTGACTTTTACACTTTACACTTCTTATCGTCCTTTCTTGGGTAATAGTGGCAGCGTCCAAATAGTCTCTCTGGGTTTGGCAGAATAGGTACATTTTCTTGAGGTAGTACTTGATTCATAGCATCTACTACTCTTTTCTGTATACCGTTTAGATTTGTCATTTTTCTGGCTACGTGTGGTTTTATGAAGGCAAGTTCTAACTCAAGTAAAACGATCTCCTTTTTGTCCTTTTAATTTTTTTCCAATCTGGAAACTTTCTTGTCCATAGTGAATATGAATTTACGCCAGCTATGTCATTAATATTTTGGAATAGTACAATTGGATATCTTTTCGTGCTTCTTTTTACGCTGTACTCATTGACCAATTTGTCCATAGTGTCTACCGCTCCTTTTGTATTGTTGTAATGGAGTATCATGTCAGGTTTGAAATCATTTTCTATTCTACTTATAACCTTGTCATGATGTTCGGTGCTCAATAAAATTACGGCATTATTTTTTTTTGTTCACATACGAGGCAAGAGTGATATATGTATTCAATGCAAATAAAGAAGACTTCTCTTCTCTGCCACGATTGGGAAAAAGGGCGGGAAGAGTATTGGCTTTGTTTTTTCTCAATGTTCCACAAAGTGTTATACCGCGTTCATATAGATCCTTAGCAAGGGGGACACTAGTGAAAAAATTGTCGGTGGTAATTCCAGAACCGCTTTGAATACCCTGCACCAAGTCAAGGACAACTCTTTTACCTTGTTGTTTTTCTGGAATATTGCCCTCTTTACCTTAATAAATTTAGGTATTCCACGCATATGTTATCTCACAGTCAATCCTTGCCCATATTTTGATGCCATATTTGAAAACTAGGTGTATAATTTTCTATACAATGCTCAACAAACATTTCGAAAATTTCTCTAATTGCAGCAAGTTTGTCGTGTTGTCTGCAAGCGGTTCTCGTCAAACCTAATGTAAGAAAAGATCTCGTTGAATCTAGTGGGTGGCATTGTAGCAGTAAATATTGCTCTACAGTATAAAGAGTTCTTAAATCACAAAAACTTAATTGGTTCCTTTTAGCTTTTAGTGCACCAGCAGTTATAAGAAGCCCTATTACAGCATACATCTTGGTTGTGTCAACAGGTATCCATACTTTTCTTTTCTTATTAGGATATTTTTCGTTTCTGATTTCATACATACTTTTGACTTTTTAGTTCGAAAAATGTACATACTATTTTGTCAACCATGGCTTCAAATATAAAAAGTTTGAGACAACTGGCCAAATCAGAAATATTTTTTAAAGCGACAGTTATGCCACTAGGAGTTCTCACAATATTCGGTCGAGATCGGCGTCCAATCGGCGGATTTTGATTCCAGACAGTTTTGTTTTTGGATATATAGGACGGATTGCACAAATATTTAGCACGCAAGTTTGCTAAAGGTTCTTCGTCACTATCACTGTCTGCAGAATATTGGTTATCCTGCAAAAAAACGACTATTTATAAGTTCATATCACTAAATTATAAATGTTGGTACCTCACCAATAGGTAAAACATCATCAACTTCTTGAATATGTTCTACATAATTATCTTCTTCCGAAGCCACCGACATATTACCATCTTCTGAATTCTCAGCAATCGTATCACTATCCAGTTTATAATAATAACATAATGCTAATTGTCTGTCTTCCTCCACATCTAAATCAAACTTACGTTTGGCCATTTCTAAAGAGCACCACCTAATATCAACAAAACACAAACTGCACTAGTAAGCAAAATAACGTACACTTCAATTGTGATGATGTCGAGGATTGGGCCTTTGTTGATAATGTAGGTACCTACTATCCATCAATAGATGGCGTCCACATACCAAACCTGAGATTATTTAGCAGATTTACGGAAAGCAAAGAGGAAACATCAAACCACAAGCGGGGTACAAATTGTACCCCAGTGAACAAAATTAATAATAACTAGAAAAATATTAATTTTAAATAACTGACTATGATGTTATTTATTCACTAAAGCATTATTAAAGACTATAATAAAGGCCAATACATTTAAAAAATTAGTTTTTAAATATATGTAATTTTCGGCATGTGGGGTACACAATGTACCCCCTTAGTAACACAAAGGTTAATGCAGTTAAATTGAATAATAATAGTTTTATTCGTGTTTAATTTTTTTTTAACGTAGTAGACAAAACAGTAGCATCTGATGATAAAAAACCTTTTAATGATTAAGATATGAAATAACAAATGAACGAACGTAAAGAATATAGTATAGTGATCTACAAATATTTTTCAATTTGTGCACCGTTCTTTTTAATACAAAATTGGTACCGCCATCTTGTGGTATTTTAGGGGTTTGAAAAATGTATTGGAGTTACATGACGAAAACCAAATTCAATGTTTTCACGTAATTCATCAACGTTCCTTGATAGTCTGTTAAACAATATTCTTTAAAAAGCTCTAAAGAAAATAATCTAAAACGGTAAGATCTGGTGATCGAGCCGTCCAGCAAATCGGTCCTGAATTTTCCATCCACCGATTAGGAAACTTTAAAGATAAATAATCTGTTACCGTTCGAGAATTGTGCGCAGAAGCGCCATCTTGCTGAAATAATATGTTATTGTTTTGATGCTGCTGCAATGGAAGATTATCTAAAAATTTCTCTAGATCAGTCCGAAGAATTTCTTCTAAATATCTTCTAGAATTGAGTGTCCCATTATAAATGTAATAGTAACATCTTGCCCCTTGAATGCAGCACCAACGTTCAACCCAAATTTCACCTGCCTTCTTTGTGCAACTGCTACATGATTATTAACTGTAAATACCACTGACACAAAGTTATCCGTCTCTTATTATTATCCTCGTTAAGAAAATGCTCCTTTCTGAATTTGTACGGATGATAATGGTGTTATCTTAAAATTTTTAGAGCCTTTGTTTGGGATACCCCAACATCAACAATTTATTTCTTTAGCGATCATTTATATCAATGCTGTATCTGGGAAACGAAGACCCGGAGGTAAATTTGGAATAGAGATAAAATTTTTCTTTTTTCATAAGAATTCTACAGTTTACCGTTGATACACTTATTTAGAAACACCCTGTATAATAAGAGTACTTTCCATTGAAAACTACAGAAAAAACTCACCCTGTACACACACATAAGGCAAAAGGCCTGCGATCCATCGTTAAAGTTATGAATATGAAGACATTGGTTTTCAAAATGTTTTCGTAAATATTATATTCGAGAGGCGGAAATAAATATATTAAAAACAACAACAATTTTAAAAGGAACACTTAAATCTGTAATTTGACAAGAAGAACAAATTTGTGCTTACTTTTCATAACATCTGCCGTGTGCTTTCTTATACAATTCAATAAAAATTGATAATTTTATGCAAATTCAGTTTTACAAGAGATGTGCAGAACCAGTATAGAAGCTTGGGCACCAAATTAAGATTTGTCAAGGAGTGACATAAATTAAAATTAACGGACAACATGAAAATATTTCTCAAACATAAAGTAAAATTCCTTTTACCTGATACAAACCTATGAAAACTGTACGACTCTTTATAAATGTATCGTAGTTCTGTATAGTTACAAGACTACCTCAGGGCAGCTTTTTCTGAAATTAAAGATTGGAAAAAAGTGTTATTTGCAGGTACGGTGTTTCCTTCCATCAGAGGGTGTGCCCACACCTTTTTTCTGTCAGTTTTTTTATTGTTTTTATTTCTTCATTTAAATTCACAAATTCATGTTACCACTTTCACGTTGTAAATCTTGGACTTGGCCGCCAATACGTAGATATGCATTTCTCTAATTCTTAATAGTGCAACTATTAGTTTCTCAAACAATTAAATCCGATTTCTACGTTGTTGACCTCCATCTGGCGCAGACAACTTGGACGGAGTTGGAAAGATATGCTCACAGAAGTTGGGCGTTTTCATCTTTGTAAGGATCCCTCCAAAGATCCCAATTTTTAGGCCGACTTATAATTTTGAAGGTAATTTAAAATTAGGATTGCACTAGCATTCTTGTCGTCTTTTCAACAGACACCATTATTTTTTTGATACCTCCATTAACTGATAAGAAGGAGACAAAGAACTTCTCAGACGTTTCATTCTTTGTGGCTCTATTTCCTTGTACAGTTAGTGCAAAAATTATGCTTTAACAGTTGTGTTTCTCGGCACGTCTCCAAAAAAATTTTATTAAAGTGCAGTTTGGTGCGTCAATATACCAATTCGGCTAAATTCATTTACGCCCCTTATGTGCAAAATTATAAGTTCCAGCTTTGAAATCTACCACGATTTCAAGACTTGAACTACGCTCAACAACGCTACTTGTCAAGCTAATAGAATAAGTGGTTAAAGCTATAAACAGATCAATTTTTTCTATACATTTATGGGACGACCAATCCTTCTAAAAACGTTTGTTTGCAATTGCGTTTCTGACATTCTAGAGCGCACTTCTTATTGTATTTAGAAACAGGTATTTACCAAAGATAATTACGCTGATTTACTATCAAGAAGCATCTCTCTTCAAATTCTGAATTGTTTAAATCTTCGGTGGCGCGTAACCTTCGTTGGAATTTTTTTTTGTAAAATAATCGTTAATTCTTTAATAAGATTATTTAAATTACGTTAAATTTTATTTACACAAAAAAAATTGTTTTCATTTGGTATAGCACGTGTTATAGTTCAAGCGCTAGGCTAGTCATTAAAGTCTGGTCTTTTCACCTCCCGACTTTCTAAAAATTTGATTGGCTCAATACTGTGTTTCTGTAGTAATTAACTTAACTGTAGGTGAAAAGACCAGACCTAAGTCGTAAATCTCAATTTTCTATTATTTTTTAGCTTTAATGACGTTTATTTTGAGCAACTTTCTCCCGTATGGAACTGGTTTTTATTTTCCATATGGGCAAAAGTTGCTCAAAGCAAACATAACCTTAGGTACTTAAAAATTATTGTTCTATTATTTTTAAGTTTCCATAAGATTTGTTTTAAGCAACTTTGCCCGTATGCAAAGAAAAAACCAGTTTCATATGACCAAAATTGCCCAAAACAAATATGGAAACTTGAAAATAAAAAAAATTTGGAATTTACGACTTATGTTAAATTGCCCTTCGAACCGACCTATAGTTTCCTGCAGTTTCCTTATCTTTGCTTAGTTGCAAGTCGCATTCAGTTGGTCGACATCAGTTTGAAATAATATCATTGAGAGTAGAATTAGGTCATTTAGTGGTGGACCTAGAGGATTGACCAACGAGCCGCCAATCGAGGTCTGCAACTGGGCTACTATTTTATCTTTAAACGGGACAGTTGGGAATGTCATACACATAAACATTGGCGACTCGTGTTAAACACCGTAGTCGTTAAGTAATATTGGTTAATAATTTCGTTATTTCGCTGTTTTGAGTCATTTTTATAAGATATTTCAATTATTAAATAATAAGTGTAGATACCGGATAAACAAATCGTAATTTAAATTCTATAAATGCTTCAATGAGCGTATATTTTGATTTGGTTGAGCCGACCATGGATACTTCTAGGATTTGAAGTATTTGAACTACGACTAAAAAAACAGCCACTTCAACGGTTTCTATAGAGATTCACAAAGTTAACATATTTGATTGCATGAAGATAAAATTAATTTTGCTGTTCTATTTCTTTTGATTCTGTACTTTTGGAACAAAAGTGTGTGGCAGTCGCCGTTTTAGTGGCATGTTCAGCTGTCCCAGATTATAGTTACGTGTGTAACAGACGTAATAAGTACTGGTAATAAATAATTTCAGGTTTGAAGTTAGTTAGGAATATTTTTCTCTATTTCGCAAGTCTGCGAATATTTATATTTTTCTTCATATGACCAAAAAATTGTCGTTTTTTTCTCACACCATATTCCCACTTGGTAATACCTGATAAAAATTTTGTTGACCTGCATTATTAAAAAGAATTATTTTGATACGACTTCTTGTCTTCGTTTTTAGCATCGGCTGTTCTGCCACTACAACTTCTAGTAAATCTCAACAAACCCGAATTCATAGTCAGCCGAGACCTTCATGTATATATGTTTTTTTATAAAACTATGTGAACTAATACAAAAGTAAAGGATTTTGAATCTTATATTTTAAATTATAAACCGTTGCGAAGTGTGTTTGTAATTACGTGCATAGTAACCTTTGGTGCTATTATAATTCAGTATTGCAAGACGCGCAAGGTTAAGATTTTGTAATAGTAGATCTTTTGTTTGAGTTTGTATGAGCGTATCGAAGATAACATTTGATCAGATAAATTGTATTATTATTAATAATTAGCAATCATGTGATCAATTTCATTTTCACTATTTTAAGTAATGTTAATTTCGTATAAACTTTGATAATTTGGTAAGTTTATGTTTTGATTTAAATGCAACAAATCTTGTAGATTTTTATTTGTAACGAGCCTTTTTTATTATATACTTTGTAAATATTGAAATTTCTTCTATTATTGTATTTTTTAGCATTCTTCTCACTTATGGAAGACCTTCTATTTGAGACCTAAAACTGGTGGAGCAATGTTTCATTTTTTTTCTCTCAATTGAGTTTGTTTTTTTGAAAGTAAGTAAATTTTATTTAAGGTCACAATGAGTAGAAAAACTAGGCGTTAGAATTACTGAAGCACGTGCAAGTGTTACCCCAGAACAACTAAGAAAAGTAACCATCAACGAACGAAAAAGTGCATTGAAATAAACGACAGATTGGTGGAACCAACAAGAATATGATTTTATTGCTTTTGTCAAATTTAATAATTTTGTTGTATACAAAGTATAGAAAGAACAAAATAAGTTTAATTTTTCAACAGAAACCATAGAAGGCGGACAAGAAAATATTTATAGAAAGGACAGAAACAAAATAATTTCGTTTTTTTGGAATAAAAACGACAGAAGTTGGACAAGTAAAAGTACTGAAAGGACAAAATACATTTAGTTTTTTCAAGAAAAAAAAGTGAATTTTATCTTGTTTTCAACAGAAACCATAGAAGTTTGACAAGAAAATGTATAGAAATGACAAAATTAATTTGGTTTCTATATTTTTCATTACGAAAACCTCAGAAGTAAGACAAGGGGAAATATAGAAAAGACAAAATAAGTTTGGTTTTAGTAAGAATAAAATAACAATTAGTTTTTTAAAACGTAAACCACAGAAGTTAGATAAGAAAAAGTGTAGAAAAAACAAAGTAGATTTAGTAGGGAGAGTATAGAAAGGACAAAATAAATTTTACTTATTTTTTCACAACGAAAACTATGGAAGTTAGATAAGAGAAAGTATTGAATTAACAAAATAAGTTTATTTTCTTATTTTTTAACAGAAACCATAGGAGTTGGACAAAGGTAGGTATAGAAAGGACAAAATAAGGTTTGTTTTTTTCCATCGAAAACCATAAAAGTATAAACAGACCAAATAAATATGGTTTTTCAACAGATAGAAGTTGAAGCAGAAAAAGTAGGTATAGAAAGGATAAAATAACAATAGTTTTTTTTTTGAACGAAAACCACAAAAGTTAGACAAGAGAAAGTGTATAAAGGACAAAGTAGGCTTAGTTTATTTTTTTTTAACGGAAACCATAGAAGTTGGACAAGGAAAAGTATAGAAAGGACAAAATAAATTTTATTTCTTCTTTCTCAACGTAAAGTACAGAAGTTAGATAAGAGAAAGTATTGCATGGAGAAAATAAGTTTAGTTTCTTAATTTTTTCAACAGAAACCATAGGAGTTGGACAACGGTAGAAAGGACAAAATAAGATTTGTTTTTTTTCACTTCGAAGCCCATAAAAGTATAAAAAGACCAAATAAATATGGTTTTTTTCAACAGATAGAACTTGAACAAGAAAAATTAGGAATAGAAAAGATAAAATAACAATTGCTTTTTTTTAACCAAAATCACAGAAGTTAGACAAGGAAAAATATAGAAAGGACAAAATGAATTTTATTTTTCTTTCTCAACGTAAACTACAGAAGTTAGATAAGAGAAAGTATTAAATGGAAAAATAAGTTAAGTTTCTTATTTTTTTCAACAGAAACCATATGAGTTGGACAAGAGTAGATATAGAAAGGACAAAAAATTAGCTTTTTCACAACGAAAACGATGAAAGTATAAAAATCAAATACATTTGGTTTTTTCAAAAGATAGGAGTTGAACAAAAAAGGTAGGTATAGAAAGGATAAAATAATAATTGTATTAAAACGAAAACTACAGAAGTTAGACAAGAGAAAAGACAAAGTAGGTTTAGTTTATTTTTTAACGGAAACGATAGGAGTTAGATAAGAGAAAATAGTGAATTGACAAAATAAGTTTAGTTTCTTATTTTTTCAACAGAAACCATATGAGTTGGACAAAGGTAGATATAAAAAGGCAAAATAAAATTTGTGTTTTTTTACAACGTAAACCACAGAAGTTAGACAAGAGAAAAAACAAAGTAGGTTTGGTTTATTTTTGTTCAACGGAAACCATAGAAGTTAGACAAGGAAAAGTATAGAAAAGGACAAAATAAATTTTATTTTTTCTTTCTCAACGTAAAACTACAGAAGTTAGATAAGAGAAAGTATTGAATGGAAAAAATAAGAAAATGTAGTTTCTTATTTTTTTTAACAGAAACCATATGAGTTGGACAAGGGTAGATATAGAAAGGACAACATAAGATTTGTTTTTTTTTTCACAACGAAAACCATGAAAATATAAAAAGACCAAATAAATTTGTTTTTTTTCAACAGAAACCATAGAACTAGGACAAGGAAAAGTATAGAAAGAACAAAATTACCTATGTTTCTTTATGTTTTGCAACGAAAACCACAGAAGCTAGCCAAGAGAAAGTATAGAAAAGACGAAATAAAAATTTTGTTTTCCAACTGAAACCACAGAAGTTTGCAAGGAAAAGTACAGAATTAATTTGTTAATTAAGGACGAAGTAAGTTAGATTTTTTTAACAGAAACCATAAATGTTGGACAAGAAAAGTATAGAAAAACAAAATTACATTTGCTTTTTTATTGTTCACAACGAAAACCACAGAAGTTAGACAAGAGAAATTATAGAAAAGACGAGGTAAGTTTAAGTTTTTTTTTTTCACAGAAACCTAGAAGTTGCACAAGAAAAGTAGTTTATTTCTTTTCAACGAAAACCATAGAAGTTGGACAAGGAAAAGTATAGAAAAGACAAAATAAATTTAATTTTTTTCACAACGATAGCTACAGAATTTAAATAAGAGAAAGTATTGAATAGTCAAAATTGGACTTGGGCAGCGGTAAATATAGAAAAAGAAAATAACATTTATTTTTTAAAGAAAACTACAAGATTTAGACAAGAAAAGTATAAAAGAACAAAATAAGTTTAATTTTTTTTCAACAGAAACCATAGAAGTTGGACAAGAAAATATTTATAGAAAAGACAGAAACAAAAATATTTTGTTTTTTCAGAACGCAAACGACAGAAGTTAAAAAGTATTAAAAGGATAAAATAAATTTAGTTTTTTTTCAGAAAAGCCATGAAGATTAGACAAGAAAAAGAATAAAAAGGGCAAAAAAGTGAATTTTATCTTGTTTTCAACAGAAACCATAGAAGTTGGACAAGAAAAAGCCATGTAAGTGTACATCGAGCAGGTGCTGGACAATTTACAGTAACGTTAAGAGCTCGCCGTACATAGTAAGCTAATAGGTGGCGGTACTTTAAAAAAACGGACCTTTCTATTTTTCTCATTATCTTAAATTATAATTCTTATATCACTTGAAATTAAACTGCTACGTTTTGTGAACAGACCAATAACGGCAATGACAAATTTTCACGTATGTATTTGTTTATTTTGTAATGCAAATTATTTCCTAAAGTATGAAGTAATTTATAAAATGTTGTATCACAGCGATTTTGTATTTGGTTATTGTCTTCAGTATATTATTTTTATTAATTATCCAAAGTATGAGAAAGAAATATACAATATTTCTCGATTGTGTACAAACTAAATTTCAAATTGCGTCATGGCTTGTATTTTGAGTTAACAGTTCAGCTATTTCCAAAGAGGTGTCGCTTGTCACTTACTTATATTTAACTTTCTCAGAATTGAGCTTTTTATAACGTGGATAACAGTGATGCTGGTGTATTACTAATATTTCTGTTTATATGCGAGTACGAACTTGTAATGAGTACCTATTAATAAAATAAAACCAAAATTACTAAATTTTTCTCTCTTTGAAAAAAAATAAATTCATAAGAATAATGTCATTCATAATTTAGTCAACGAATTGTTAATAGTTAATGAAATTTGGTAAATGTTCAATAAAACCTAATCCAGTTGTGTACTTTCAAAAAAATTGCTAATACAATTTCCTCAAGTTTCATTCCTAAAAAATTAGGTAGTAGGCCGTGGTTCATCAGACAATAAATATAAATTGGGAGTGTTCCGCTTTCAAGTGGGCCACACTGTTTAACTCTAACCTAAAAAACTATTTAGTATCGATTTAACTAAATTAATTTATAATTCAAAAAATTGTAAATCGGAAATAATGAAAAAAACGAAAATTGTAATAGAAAGCTAAAAATGGTATATGGTTATAAAATTTAAATACAAAGAACTTTTGGTTACGATAATTTTCGAGATTTTGAGAAATGATGGCACATTTTACAAGTTTGTGGAAAAAATTAAAAACAGGCAGTTACAAAGCGCTACATTATTATGTATTTACCTAACCTCATTAGTGTGTGACACTGTACATATAAAAATTTTGCGAGCTAACATTTAAAGTTTTCTGCTGAGGTCACCAAAAATCATAAACTAGGAAAAATAGTTAGGTCAAGAATTAATATGTAAATGCCTAATATAGAAACCAAGTTTTAAAACTACGTTAGAAGATATTAGTAAAACATTTTTATAAAACTTACCAAGCAGCGCCGTAAAATTGTACAAAACCAGCAGAAATTGCAGATACTTTTCCATTGCTAACTAAATATCTCAATTAAGTTGCATTAAAAATAAAGTTGTTTAAAAAGTTTCTAGCTAAAATTCTAAAGACATCATGTTTCCATCCTGCAGTTTTATTAAATTAGCAACATTAAAAATTCTTGTTGCCAAATAATATATAAAAACGCTTATCATTTGAATGTTATTATTTACGTATATAATTTCGAGCTTTGGTGAAGATAATTAACTCTATAATTACGTAAAAATAATTAGTCTAAACTGAAATAAAATGTCTAAATCGTAAAAATTAAGTAAACTCAGCTACAATTTATAACTAAATGGCCCTCGATATGAAAATCTAGGCTAAGCAAGCTAATATTATCGTTGTCGGTCTACGATCCGCATTAATAGCGTACATAGTAACCGGAACCGGTGTGGGTTTACGAGTCCAGCGCGGTGTAATCAGGATGTTAACGACTGTCCGGCGACATCTGCAGAGACCGTCTTGTGTTTATGGGCTGTCCGACACCCGTATTAACACATCCAATATCCCACGGACACGACATTACCCAGATATGAATGACGTGACCATCCCGTAGCGACCGCGGACCTCTTCAATGGCCCGTATAGATCCCTATCGTCCAGTAATTTGTACGTACAGATCCATAGAAGGATCTCGTTATGTACGCTTAGTTGGCTTGATTGCTCAACACCAAAACAACATAACGCACAACTTTGTATAATTAGATCGTAAAATTTGTTATTAAAAGTTTTCCTTTACAAAATTGTAGGTTGTCCAATTTTTCTGTATCAATTGTCTATGTATGTGTGAGCTTATAAAGCCCTTTAGTCAATTGTTGCTATTACTTTTTTAATTAGTGTTGGATATTACTTAATTATAGGCCAATTTAAACGTGATTAATGTAGTTTACCGCAACAGGTTGCACCAGTAAGAATTAATCTTTGAGTGTCAACTAAAGATATGAGACAAACTTTATTTAAAAATCATTTTTACTATATAGTTCGCGTTACAAAGCATGGCAATTAACAATGCATCCCGAGCTTAATTGATGTATATTCCAGTGTCGTACTTACAGTAAAGTGTAAATTCTTAATAAAAATGTTTTTGACAAAGAAATCAAATGTCTACAAATTAATAATAATAATATATTTATTGATACTATACAATTACAAAAATTGTTTGTATACGTCAAATGGCGAAGCAATCGATACACGAAGTTTAGTACTTCAACTAACAAACATCACATGTGACTAGCAAATTTATAACAAAAAATTCATCAATTTCATAAAATGAATTTTGGATCAAAATAGATTTAATTATTTCTTTATATTTCTGTAAAGGCATATTTTGGATATGTATCGGTAAGAAATTGAACAGCTTTGGTCCAAAATAATTAAATCCACATCTGTTTGTTGAGAGTCTAGAATAAGTAATTCTAATGTTAGACGCATTTCTAGTCAAATGTTGGTGAATATCACTACTCAACTTATAATTTCCTAGGTTCTTTTTGACATAAACAAGACATTGATAAATATACAAACATGGAAACGTAAGTAATTTTAAATCGATGAATTTATGTTTTACATCGGCTCTATAGCTCAAATTTGTCATAATCCTAACTACTTTTCTTTGCAGCCCAAATATGCGAGATGAATTTGATGCGTGACCCCAGCCTATCAAACCGTACAAAATAGGAGATATAAAAAGTGAGTGGTAGGCAGTTACTAGGACATCAGTGGGTACTAATTTCACTAAATTTCTAATAACAAATATGTTTTTGGACAGTTTCGTTGCTAAAATGTCAATGTGTTTGTTCCATTGCAATTTGGAGTCAAGATGAATGCCCAGGTACTTAACCTGACATGCATAATTGCCGACAACAGGTTTATGACTAAAAATCACATTTACAGTTTTGGCATCATTTAATTTCAGTTTATTATTTTCAAACCATTTTTGAGCCTCCTCTTGAGCAACCAACATTTCATCATGTACCACGTTAAGATCAGCATTAGTCGTTAGTATAGTCGTGTCATCAGCAAATAATATTAAATCATTTACTGATAAGTGATTAGCAATATCGTTGATGTACAACAAAATAAAGTTGGACCGAGAACTGACCCTTGAGGAATACCCAGATTTACGTTTTCCACATTGGAAGATTTGCCATTTGATACTGTATATTGAGATCTATTAGTTAAGTAACTAGCAATTAAATTACAACTAACAGTATTAAACTTGTAAAATTGTAGCTTTTGGATAATCACCGAATGGGAAACGCAATCGAAGGCCTTTTGTAGGTCACAAAACGTTGCACCGACGTATTCTTTATTATCTGTTTTTTCTGTTATAACACTAAGAAGTTGGAGAATTGCATCGTTTGTGGATTTTTTGCCCTGAAGCCGAATTGACGGTTGCAGAATAAATCAAATTGTTCAAAATGTTGGTGGATTTGTTTGTTTATTACGGTTTCTACGATTTTGGACATTACTGGAACAAGAGAGATTGGCCGAAAACTATTGGGTTCGATTAGCCCTCCTTTATGAATAGGAATTACTTTAGAAATTTTTAGCGAATCTGGAAAAATTCCTTCAATTATACATAAGTTTATTAATTTCGTTAAGGGAATGAGTATTATGTTCATAATACTCTTAATTAAAAACGTAGACATGCCAAAGTGATCTTGACTTTTACTATTTCTCATGTTATTAATAACATTTCTAACATAATTAAAACTAACTAATTCGAATGCAAAATGAGGAAAATCTATTTTTGGTTGCATTGCAGTATTAGTGAAATTTGAACTATTATTAAATTCACTCACAATTTTAACAGGAACATTAATGAAATGCCGATTTAACTTGTCTGCATCAAAATAAATTGGATTAGACATTTTTTATTTTTTCTATTTGAGTTAATAATACTCCAGGCAGATTCAGTTTTATTGTTGGCTTTTTTATAATTGTACTATAGTAAAGTCTTTTAGCTTTGATCAAATCGCTTTTGTATTTGGATTTTAATGTATTAAATTGAAATTTCAAATGTGGATCATTAAATTCATCACTTACTTCTCTTAAAAACACAAATTTTCACGAGTTTGGCTTAAGTTTAAATCGAACCAACAATTTTTAGTTTTATTAATTCTAGTACTGACAATTGGAAATGCCAAGTCTATGAAATGTTTTATAGAATTAACAAACAAAGAAAATTTTACATTGATGTTCATATCTTTTACATCTACAAAGGTCCAATCAGCCGATTCAAGATTGCGATAAAAAGTCAGCAAATTCATGGGTTTATACTGTCGCTTATATATTTTTCGTTACTATTTATTTTGTGTTTACAATCAATACCAATCGCTAGAGCTTTATGATCCGATAGGCTGGGATCGAACACGTTGGTTGTATAATTTCCTTCAAAGTTTATTAGAATGTTGTCGATACAATTATTTTGTCTTGTTTTGACTTTAACAGTCAATTTAAATGAATGCGAGTTTATTAAATCGTTAAATTTAGAAAACTTTAGAGAAGATTTGTCAAAAAATTTTATGTTAAAATCACCATTAATAATGACCCTACTTTTAAAATTACTACATTGAACTAATACGTTATTAAATACATTTAAAAAGAGTCAAAATTTCCATCAGGTGAGCGGTACACTGTTACAATTAGCAAATTGCTCGACATTGATCTGACTGCTGAAACTTCGCAGTGCATTTCAATAGACATATTATTTATTTGTTCGTAAGGTATAAAATCCAAATCGCTCCTGCACAAAATCATCACCCCACCGCGATGAGTGTTGGGTCTAGAATAATACGACGCCACTTTATACTTATCAATGATGAAGTTATCAACTTCATCAGTGGTCAAGAAGTGTTCGCACAAACAAATAACATCATATATTTTGAGGTGTTCACAAAGTGATTAAATTGTAGTAATTTATTCCTTACTGATTGGATATTCAAATGCAATACATAGAACCGCGAATCTTTTAAACCGCCAACTTTTGGGGAAATTAACTTTTCATTTCTTCTGGTATTTTTTCTTGAATAAAAACGCCGAACACTTGTGTAGTTAGGCCATATAGCCGGATTCATTGCTTTTTCAAAATTCTCTTCGGAGATTGAAATTTTAAATGACGAATATATGTCCGGGTTCATTGATTTGAGTGCTACACATTGAATTTCGGGAAAGTCTTGTTTCAGAAATTTTATTAAATCATCTTCCTTTGTATCGGGAGATAATCTACTAACATGGAGAGCCACGGTCTTAGGAACCCCTAAGATTGCGTTTTCCTTATTATTTGAACTATTGCCAATTATTCCATTCGGTTTTTATGTCTTTTGCTAGTTACTGTAACCCAATTATTTTTTGTGATAGATCAGAGGTTGACATATCAATAGAGCATTTTGACGCTGAAGCTTCTGAGCATTTATTAGATTGCTCATGTGCTACTGTTGATTGTGCTTGATCTGATGCAACGGTTTTAGTTGTTGAATGATTGTTTCTTGTCGTAATATTATTTTTGATTTTCTTATTGTGTAGATTAACTTTTAAAACGTTCGCTGAATTCATATCTATGGGGTCAAGAATGCGATCTTGACCTTGTCTTGACGGTTCATTTAAATGTACACTTTTAATGTTAGATTCAGATTTAAAATCAACTATTTTGCACTTAAAACGTCGATTTGATTTTTTAGATGAAAAATTAAAATATCTTTTTGCTTAACTATGTATTTTACGAACCGTACGTCCACTTTGTTGTCGACATCTTTAATGCTGTTCAATGCGTCAAAGAAATCCTGGTCATCGTCATCTTCCGAAACACAACAATCCACACTACCGTCATTAATAAAATTAACACCATTTAATTTGGCACAGCTTAAATGAAACAATTTTTCGCATTTTATGCATTTAACACCCATAACTACTTTGGATTTACATCGTTTGCACAGAGCACAATTTGCCGGTTTACTTTGATCCGCCATTGCCATTAAATTGTCAGTTTCCGTTTTAGAGTGCGAGTGAAATAAGAAACCGACTTTAAAATTCAAGATTTTAACCTGGTTGCAAAACCGGTTGTGAATTAATAAAGTGATTTTTGTAGACTTTCGTTTGAGCTACCGTACACTGATGTGCCTCAAATAAGGCGAAACACGCGTATGTAAGTGTCGTTCGCGTTCACAGTCGGCATCTGACTAACTACAGATTCCTAAAATTATATTCAATATAATAATTTTGTGACTTTTTTTATAATCACAGTAAGTCTCAAAACGATCTTGTAAGTGAACATATATGGAGGTGTCGAGGGACACTTGGTTAGAACAAAATGTTAATGCTATATTTTCTTACTACTTTCTTACACCATTCTTGATTTTCTTTTTATTTTAAAATTAAAGAAGTCCTGTATTGTTGCAAGACTACTTACGACTTTTTCTGAAGTTGAAGACTGGTAAAAGTTATGGTCTGGAGTTGATGTTATCAATAAACATCTCATTGATAATTCAACAATGGAAGTCCCTTGCTTTGATTACAAAAAAAAAATTTGGTCAAAAGTTAATCGCATAAGAACAGACCCTTCAAAATGCAACTGTATGTTGTTTAAATGGGGTGCGATTTCTAATCCAAATTGTGACTGTGGAAACAAACCAGAGACAAAGGAGGGTTTGTAAACATTCATAGATCAACTGACAAAGCTGTATTATGACGTACTAATCTGAAGGACATTTGAAGTAAAGCAATTAGTGTTTTTCCATTATTTTGTTTGCTATTTCTTTAACCTATTATTTTTTCGTCATTGTCGTGACTGGTGCTTAGACCGGTCTATTATATGTCGTCATACAATGACTATGTTGTTATATTTTTTGTTCTTATTTACTTTATACACGGTGGCCAGAAAAATACGGACAAACGCCAGGTAGAACGATTCTTTGTTCAATTCTGAGGCGATAATCTTAACCCAAAAAGTTATGCGATCCTTCCTTAAGGCGCACGAGACCATCAAACCTTAAGATGTACGGCTAAAATTTATCAAAATTCGTCAAATTTATCTATGTAAAATCATTGTGGTGAAATTTAGAAATGGAATTATCTCAAATACATCGATGTAACTAATCGATTAATCTTTGTTTAATTCTGTTGGGTCTCAAATTCAGTGGAATATTATTCAGTACTTCTTCTAAAACGTTAACGTACTCAATTCCATTTAGACGATTTGGAAGAAATATTGGTCCAACAACTCAGAGATTTAAAATCCCCAACCAAACATTTACCGAAAATCTTCTCTGATGTCCAATTTCCCTTACTGCCTTGGGATTTTCGTCCGCCCAAAATGAAAATTATGGCTATTAAAGACGCCATCTCTCGTAAACAAGCATTCGTCGCTCCAGAGAATATGCAATAAAAGTTCGGCTCTTCTTGAATTCTTTGTAAAATAATGGTCTCGTGCGCCTTAAGGAAGGATCGCATAACTTTTTGGATTAAGATTATCGCCTCAGAATTGAACAAAGAATCGTTCTACCTGGCGTTTGTCTGTATTTTTCTGGCCACCGTGTATAATGTTTACATATTGATCAAGTTAATTAGGTTTTCCTAAACCTTGAAGCAAATGATTTGCGAAGACGAACCAATCCACAATTGCACACGGTTTCGTCACCACACTATACAGTTTTATATTGATCTTTTGAGGCACCATACATAACAGTTACATCACAACACAATAATGACAATGTACCATACGAATAAATGAATAAATAATGAAAAAAACTAAAGTTCTCACCAGAGTTACCTTCTGTTTTTGTAACAACTGTCAATAGTAGCAAACATCTTGCGAGTTAGTAGACGAGGATGTGTTTCTGCGTTGCAGAATGTTACTTTACATTCGAAAATGAACGTGAATAATGAAGGAAATATAATTTAACAAGAACCGTAAACGACAATTTTCTGGCCGAGAATTCCGATTTGGAAATTGAGGGTAGAGGTTTTAAGAATTTGAGGACCGACAAGTCACTTAGTTCTCGTTTTTTGGAGATTTGCAACCAAAAACTGAAAACGTTCTACGTCTGTCAAATGCTCGAGCTCTATTCGTTTGTTATTTTAAAAGTACCATAAAATTCGTCACGTTTAAAAATAGTTTGCTCTTCTAAGTAAAATGTTGGTAAATAACCACATCAACTAACTTACATATCCAAAGTTTCGCAGTGACAAATGATGACTTTTTAGATAGATATTACAAAAATGAAACTTTGTGACATTTTTAATACGTTTAACCAAGAGCATACAATGGTTTAAATTTGATAAAAATGTGATATTTATAAAAAATAATATAGTACACAAATCGAAGTCTGTGCAGCTTTACTTTCATTTTCCGCTTCTGCCACAGTTTTTACCAGCTATAGTTTTAATTATAACTTGTCAATATTGTCGGTAAGGATTCAAGTTTAAAGTAACTTTGGGAATTTACACAGTTACAGCATAAAACAAATCATTTTACCAAAATAACTATTTAATTTTGACTAACGTGTGTTAGTCAATGTTAGTTGACTGTTAGACTAAGCAAGCCGTAAGTTGAATTGAGTTAATGATTTTTACTGTGTACACAAAAGTACAGCAAAATAACGCGTGTTGGCGTGGAACTCTGCATTGAAACGTGACATAAATATTATCTAAAACTGACAGATATGAATGTTTTTTAGATATCTAGAATTCTAGTCTGAGTACCAAATATTAAAAAAAATTTCAAGATCTATCCAGTCCAGTTTTTTAATTTGAACACCCGTTACATCATTCGCAGTAATTTTTCTTGGTTGTATGGTATAAAGTGAACAACAAAAATACCATTTATAAAATTTTTTTTTCTGTTGAATCGACGCAAGATGAAATTATTTCTTTATTTATTAAATTAAATTATTATATCTTAACTGACAAAAGGGCGACGTTTGCTTTATCAAGCAGATATAAATCTTTATAAATTAACGAAGAATTCATGGATAACTGTATGATACATATATTTCTACGCAGTAAATTACACACACTCATTTTTAATTATAACTATTAGAAACAAATTTCAACAAGGTATTTTTTGAAATTTGATAATTTACTTAGTCAAACCTTTTAAAGTATTAGCTTCCTGTTTGGGAATATTTGTTCATATTCCTTAGCATCATCCAAATGACTGTACAGAAAGTGAGTTCCTAATAACAGGAATCTTTATTCTGGTAATAAATGTTACCTCGTATTAGCAGATAAAACTAAATTTTGATCACTCCTTTATTGAACAAAATATTCTTATATTGAGTATAAAAAAACGTAAACAACCTTATCCTGACGGACTTCACCTACCATATTTAATCTACCCATATTGGTGATATACTCTGAATAGGCTCTCCCGACAAACGCTATCTGCTAAAGTTTGATAGTCCCTCATCTAGTTATTAGGGATATTTCTTCATAAAAAAATGACTTCGTAATTAAGCAAATTTGTAGACAGGTATGTAAAAGTAGTTACATAAGTCGATCCTTTAATAATTATAATTATAATCGCCTGCTGTAAGTTTGCAAAAGGTTGTAAAATAGCAAATAAACGACATACATGTCGACAAAGTTGCTTAATGCAAACCATTTGCGTACGTGATCGCTAACACGAGTCGACACTACGTGTTGCAAAACTTATAGTATGACTCCGTAACTTGTAAATAAAAAAAAGTGAATACTAAATGTTAATAATTTTGTATCCTATGCGAATATTGTTAACAAATTGTGCAAAGGCCAGAATAAAATGTGACGCCTTATAAATGAAACGGTTAATAAATAGTAGCAATATTAACAAATCTTGCTTTGAAAATTAAATTTAAAGGGAAGCGTTTTGTTGTACAGCAGAACCTTATGAAAATCATCAATCACAAGATGCACTACCGAGTTTTGTATTGAGAATTGAATCTGAAGTCAAAAGCTCTATCGTACTGAAAGAACGTTATAAAAATCAGCAGGGTAGAATCGGCTGTCGGATGAAGAGAAGTTCATAGTTGTGGTTAGTAATTGCTTTTTAATTGCGAAGCTTCTATTCTGATAGCGAAATTTATCAAAATAGGAAAGATGTGTAAAAGAGTACTGGCAGCAATGTGCATAATATTTTAAAAACCATCGATTCATTATTGGCATTCCTGCTTTACCAACGATTTGTTCACATTTCTCATTACGATTATTGTTAAATTTGTACTAATTTAGTGACAGGTCGTAGGAGAAAACATTCGTGTATTGCTGTATTTTCTTTATATACACAAATTAATTCTATTGTTTTCTTTTTTGCCTAATGTTGTGTGGGTGACATTTCACTTTTTATTTCTCTCTCAGTAAATGACTCTCAGAACTCAAAAGACGTTAGTATTGAAAGAGTAAGTGTTCAGAGTAGAATTTTAACCGTGTCAACTAGAGAGTAAGTCTCGACTTGCTTACTCGCCAATAACCAGCTGACTCTCTCCGATAGTTACTCTTAAAAATATGTCCTTTTGAGAGAACTACTCTCAGCTGATTTCGAGAGGAAATCTCAAGAATATTACTATGAAATGGACACTTACCTTTAAGCCTATAACATTACCTGTTATAAATGTAATTAATATAGTATAATTATAATAATAATAATAATAATAATAATAATAATAACAACAGACAGATTAAATATACAACTAAAAACACAATTAAATTCAAAACACATCACAAAAGCCATAAACACATACGCTATACCCACACTTACATATTCCTTTGGTGTCATACATTGGACACATACAGAATTAGAAGAACTCCAAAGGAAAACACGAACAACACTAACAAATACAACAAACATCACCCAAAACCGTCACAAAGAGGTTGACCCTACACCGATGTGAGGGCGGACGGGGCCTCATAGACATATCCACACTACACTACAATCAGATTGACACATTAAGAAATTTTCTACACAAAACAACACACATCACAGTTACGCTCACAGACAACAACTACACACCACTATACTTACAGAACGCAGACATGGACATACAAACATATATAAAAAGAACACAAAAGGCCCTCTACGGCAGACATCCTCACAAACTGAGTCAACCGTCGAACATGTGGTTGACCCGTGGGGAACTGTTCAGCGAGACAGAAGGGTTTATGATTGCAATACAAGATCAGGTCATACACACAAAAAACTACATAAAACACATAATAAGAGATACAACAGAGACAAACGACAAATGTAGAAAATGTTACACACACACACACAGAAACAATACAACATATTACATCTGGGTGCACAATACTCACTCAAACAGACTATCTACACAGACATAATTGTTGGTGAATGGGGAAGAAAGAAGAAGAGTAAGTAGGGATAAGAAAGAAAACACACAAGGGCATTAGTTGTTGGATTTTTCTGAGGAGAATAAACTATGAATATTTAACAGAAATATGGAAGAAGGTCGAAAGGGAGGGTTCACATACATAGGAGGTAGAGGAAAATCAACCATAGACTAGGTCTTACCAGGTGAAAAGGTAATGGAAGAAATAGAGGATTTTAGGATAGGGGGAAGGAAGAATCAGATTATTTACCATTGGAATTAGTAATAAAAAGAGAGGAAGGAAAGGAAAAAGAAGGTAAAAAAGAATTGAAGGAAAAAAATATATGGACGGAAAGCAGCATAATGAATTATAAAACAAGACTAGAAGAAGAACAATGGAAAAGGAGAGGATAAAAAAGATAAGATAAATGGTGGAAGAGATGGAAGAAGCAGTGGAGAAGAGAAAGTTTTAGAAAAAACAGACAACAGGAAGAGAAGAATGGAAGTGGTGGACTAGTGAGTCCGTGGAAGCGAAAAGGGAAGTGAGATAGGGGATACAAAATGGAAGAAAAGCTTGATGGAGATAAAAGAGGTTAAGAAGTTAAAAGCAAGGTATAGAAAAGAGTGCACGAAAGCAAACAAAGTATACAAGAAAATGATAGAGGAAAAGATAAAGAGTTTGAGAACGGAAGGAGAAACTTAGGAGTTTATAAACAATGAGAGAGTGAGGAAAAGAGTATGAGGGGTGAGGATAAAGATGATAGAGTAGAAGGAATATTGTAAGAGGGTATTGGATGGTAAAGAAGAAAGACCAAATAGGAGACTGCGCGGAGTAGAGGAATTAGCAGAAGATGGGAGAGAAATTACGAAGGAGAAAATAGAAAAAACGATAGAAAAACTAAGAAAAGATAAGGCGGTGGGTACGGACGAGATACAGGAGAACAGTGGCAGGAAAGAAGATGAGGGAGAAGATGAGAAAAATAGAGAATAAGATGTGGAGGGGCAAGAAGTTACCAATGGAATGGAGAGAAACAATAATATGCCCAGTATATAAGGGAAGGAAAAAGAATAAAACAAAGAACTATAGGGGAGTTAGCATTAGAAACACGGGATATAAGGTGTATGCCATAATTCTACAGGAAAGATTAAATAATGAACTACTGGGAAGGGGTTAATAGGGAAGTGGCAGATAGGGTTTAGAAAGGAGAGAAGGACAATAAACAATATATACGTGTTAAAAATATAGAGAATAAGAAATTGGAAACAAAAAGTGGGAAGATTTATGCGTTATTTTTGAACATTAAAGCATCTTTTAATAATCTAGACAGAGAAAGCTTATGGGAAGTGATGAGGAAGAAAAAGGTACGGGAGGATGTGGTGAGGGCTATAGTAGAAAAATATAAAGAGTCAAAGTTTACGGTGAGATTGGGGAGGGAATTGAGTGAATGGTTTCGGACAAGCAAAGGATTAAAACAAGGGTGTCCACTTAGCCCAAGTCTATTGTCGTTGTATATAGGGGACTTGAAGGAAACCTTAAAGAGTCCGCAGGAGTGGGGGAATAGTGATTGGGAAAGTGTGGGTTTTGGCGTACGCGATGAGGATGATGGGGACAGTGAAGAAATTCATTGTAGAAGGAAAGAAAATGAAGGCAAATGTGGAGAAGACAAAATGATAGGCTTTCAAAAGAAAAGAGAGGACGAAAAAGAAAATGGAAGTAGGGGGAAGAGGTGGTAGAAGAAGTAGATGAGGTGGGATATTTAAGTTATACAATGAGGTACGAAAATAAGGAGGAGCTAAATGTAAAGGAGATTGGGGGAGAGGGTGTTTGAAAATGATGTAATAAGGAGGGGTTGGTTATTTAAAAGCCTAATAATGAATGTATGATATACAGGGCGGAAGTGTAGGGATGAAAGGGATGAGAAAAGTTGGAGAAAGTACAAAAGAGATATTGGAAAGAAATATTAGGGTTAAAAAGGTGACGCCGGGGTACATAGTTGAGGAAGAAATAAAGATTGAAAAATTAAAAATACACGCGTGAAGAATAGCAATGAAATATGAGAAAGGTATGGAGAAAAGAGCAGAAGAGGAAATTGTCAAAAAAATTTGGAGGAAAGTAAGAGATGGAAGGATAAAGAATGGACAGGAGGACAGGAGATTGTATTACGGAAGAGGAGGATATGCGAGGAAAGAAGTGGAAAAGAGAAGAAAAATGGAGAAGGAATAAAAATAAAAGTGAAAATTGCGGAAAGGGATAGAGATATTCAAAAGCAAGAAAGGAGGGGAAATATAATAAAAATATGAGGAGTTGGTGACCAAGGTATTTGAAAGGGGGATGTGCTTGAAGAAGAAAAGTATAGTAGCGAGGTTTAGATGTATGAATGAGAAGGCTACAAATAGGTACTGGTTGGAGGATGATAAAAGGAAGTTTAGTATGTGTGGGAAAGGGTGGGACAACTTGGAACACTTAAGTTGAGAGTTAAAGGAGGAGGGGAAGGAAAGAGAAGAAATATTAAAAGGGAAGGAGTGAGATGGATGCAGGAGGTGATAAGAAGCAGAGAAAGAATAATAGGATTATGTTGGAAAGGGAAAGGGGGAATGTTAAAAGTTTAATTTTAATTTAAAAGTTGTTTAGTAATTAAGAATGTGCAGTAGGAAAAGATAGATAGTGAAGGGTAGCGGAGTCCAATAGTAATAAAGATTACATACATATGGAACACAATTCAGACGTATTCGATGTGCAACTACGTGTACCACAGGGTAGTGTGTTAGGTCCTTTACTTCTCTTGATATATGTAACTGATATAAGCAATTACTAAGGTGAAGAAAGGTTACGTATGATAACCTAAAAAGTACGTTACAAAGACTAATTAATTATCTTAGATTGAATGAACTTGTTCTGAAAATAACTAAAACTTGGTCATTCAGTTTTATACAAAAAGTAATTACTATAACAGTAGTAAACGGATTAGGTTACATAATAAGATGTTAAACCAAGTGACATCTTTTAAAGTTTTTGGCTGCCATATTGACATGTCACTAACATGGAAACTTCACGTACCTTACATATTAAAAAAAATTAGCATTGTATTGTTATGCAGTAAAACGTCTTTCGTAATGTGAATACATCTATAAAGTTTTATTGTGCTAACATTGAATCAATAATGCGTTATGGTATTATTTTATGAGGTGGATCGAATAATAGCAATCAAGTTTTTGTATTACAAAAACGTACCATTCGATGCATTTTCAACATGCGTATTAGAGACTCCTGTAAGCCATTCTTTATTGAACATATAAATTGTTAACGTTGCCTTCAATTTTCATATGTGAAATTTTAAAATTTGTTAAAACTGATATTAACAGCTTTAAGTTTCAAAATCAGAATCAAACTACGATAAACTTGTTTAAAATTACAATTACAATTAAAAATTAATTAAAATGAAGACTAAAAGTGGAGTAGAATTAAATTAAAAAAAATACAATTTATAGGAGAAAATAAACAAAGCAACATTACAAATTGTATTCTGATAGAAGTTAGATTCCATTAAAAGTTGTAACTTACGTTTATCCCTGTCCGCTGTTAAACGGTTAATAAACGGAAAATTTAAAAAATGGCGTTATATTGTTTATACTTATTCATTGTATTTATATTTTGTAGCTCAAAAGCTTACATACAAATGCGCTCATAAATTATTCTGTTTTCGTTTTCCTACTACTACATTCGGTTAAAGTTAAATTATAACTAATACTGAAAGTGTTGTTAACAACAGTAAAAATAATTTAAATTGAATAAGAAAATAATAAAAATGCCTACGAGAACTATTGTTCTTATACCTGAAAATGTATTTGTGTTGAACTCTCGTAACGACATAAACGTTTGTGGAAAGAAAACAATGTACTCCAGGCAGTACTCGATATTGTTGAATGTAAGTGGCAACGATGGATTAGAGGTTTGTACAGCATACAAAGGCTTTTAAGGACACATTATGTTTTTATGGAGTTCTTGGCTGCTAATGGACAGTGGTTGCTAATAATATTACAGATTTACTTGACTTCCGATGTCAGTACTGACAACAACTCACTTAACGTAAATTTTCGTTTACTAAGTGTATTTTCCACTTGGAAAAGCCTATTTAATTCTCGAGTAATTCTTTCATTGAGTTGTTTTTTCAAAATGTTTTATGGAGGACGTGGTTTTATTATTAAAAACGATTAATATTAATAATGGTTATGGATATAAACGTATTATTGTTCCGGATATTGTTGTGGATGTGTACGGTTCATTTTAGAAACGACTCCAACACCAACGAGCATTAGGTCTATATTTTATTTTTTATTGAAATTACATTTTCCTGAATATAACGTTTAGTCTAACGACTTCGGGTCCGCCTATCTTTAATTAAAGTATATTGGATGGCGAATTGCTAATGTTAACAAGTAAATATGTTTAATACTTGCATCAACTTAATGCCTTCATTCTACGCAACAATTGCGCATTAACTGAGGTTGTTACAGTCAATAATCTTGGCTATGATTGTAACACATGGCAGCTTTAATTATAGTGTTACATCCTCCCTTAAAATTGCTTTATTTTCCAATTCCGTTTTCAAATCATACGGCAAAGTTAAATGTGTGGGGTTGATTTCCCTTAATAGAGAATAAAAATGATTGGGTTGTAACGTAATTAACACTCTTAATTATTATTAAAAGTAAAATTTTCCATACGCATACTATACAGCACTTTCCAGGCAAGTCCAGATTTCAACGAATTTTTTTATTGAATAAGTTAATTAGAAAGCGATTCAATCAGTCAAATTTGAGAGATTTATAGAAATTTTTAAGCTGACCGTTGCAGTGATATGTACTGAAATGCTCACATCAGCGTTACTCGGGTTTTACGCCATAAAAGCCATAAACTAATCAAAGTGTATGATGAATCACACCACATAAATAAAGTAAATAGCTTTTGGAATTGGCGTGAGTTATTATTCCATCTCTCAGCGCAAGTATATCAAATGTATAGCCGTTCACATTAACAATGGTTTTCGGTTTTTTAAGCTTCTAAAATCCCTAATGAAATTTCAACAGTTCATTAGGGATTTATTCTAACTCATTAGCATCGTTTGACATCACTGTTTAAAATTTAACTGTACATTCTCTACTGAATTGATAACCAAAAGATGGACAAAGATGTTGTATATCATTTGTGTATTAATATCGGTTAAGCCATTTTATATAATCCCGTTGTATTTTCGCTTGTGATTTATTTTGGAAAACCTTGCAACAAACCATTTAAAAGTGCCACAAATTTCTATAGGGTGGATATTAATAAAAAGAATTAATAGCCAATATCTGTGTATTTTATGGATAACAATAAAATAAACTTTTATTTTTAACGCCGTATAGACATTACAAAAATATGTAACGCAATATCATTTTTTTTTGTATTTACATCCCTTTAATCATACTGTAATTAAAGTAAACACATAAATATTGCTTTTTTACCTGATTTAGTTAAATTCTGTAATATAGTATCACATTTATTATTGTTATTTTTATTGTTAATGTACTGCATTGTGATGCTGGATGAAAGAACGAAATGTTTATTTTCTATTATTAACTATTACCTGAAGTAGTAGATTAACAAATTTACTTTTTTATTGTATGTTTGTTATCCACTTACAATAGTAAAAATATAAATATAGTTTAGATAAGGCTTCCTTCAAAAATTCTTTGTGGAGATATAGTAAACAAACAACCCAATAAGTGGAAATTGCCCTCTACGCTATAATTTATTGAAAAACACACAATTGGAATTACACAGATTGGTTAGAATATAAGTAATCTGTATTAACCGATTTACCAAAGAGACAAAAAACAATTATTGATGTTGAAACTCCTTATTAATTTATAATCTTACTAATTGTGTCACCACTTGGGCCTAGGTAAAAACAATTCCATTAAAAATAGATTTGTACCGTGTCCTTAATTTCTTGTGCCGACATTTCAACTGGCTAAGGTCAGTTCTCATTTTTCAAGGCAGTCTAAGGAGTTGGTGTATTATCAATGACTGATAAAGAGTTTCTCTGTGGTCCAGAATAAAAACTTAAATAATCCCCAACAAAAAGTTTGTCGTTAAAAATATAGAAGACGGCCTCATTATAAAATTGAGTTTTACGTACTCCCTGAATAATCATAAAAGTAACAGTTTTTTAAATGTAATACTTTTTCGTCCGCCAAACATCTGTCAATGTCAATTATTATTTTATGTCAAATTAAATAAAGTTGAAGTAAGTAACCAGTATGATAAACCCATTTTTAAGAAAGGATCCCACACAACTTTGAACAAAAACAATTTGTTGTTCAAATTACAAGTAAATGATTTTAAGTGCTTTGAAATGATATTAATAAATTGTTTATAGTTTCTACAATGTGCGAAGCATATAGAAGAGCCTGGTTGTAATCTCACAATACTCGATACATTGTTTTTCAATATGTAACACTTTAACTTCTTTAAAGTTATTCATTTATAAGGTAAGACAAGAATTCATACGACTTGAGATTGCTTTAGACAATTTTATTAGGTAACATTTTGATACAGAAGCGGGTTCCGATACAAAATTTTCACGATCATAAAATACAAAAACTTACAGTAGAAATGAGTTAATTATGGGTACCTTTCTATTACTGTATTTGATCGATGTAAATAAGTAATAATGCTAATGGAAAACACAAGAACAGTAATTACTTGTGAAAAATCATTTGAATATTGATTCTGTCGCAGGAAAAAACAAAAATAGAATCATATAAGCCATCAACATTACTGGGTTCAAGATTTATTCCGTACACAAAAAACAAGGTGATATTTCACAGTTTTCAATAAGCTGAAAGAAGATTATTACATTTTTGAAACATTTTCGGAGTCGAATCAAAAACTACGTTTGCATACTTTCTTACGGTCAGGCAATATTTTTATTGAATATAAAATGATTATAAGTCTGACCACGGTACAAACTCAGTCTTATAACTATTATATGTCCAATTAGTAAAAATCGACTTTAATGTGTTTTAATAGGAGAAACTTCATTACATCTTTGATCATAAACAATTAAAGAAATGCATTAATTTTGAGGTAGGCTTCCAACTATAACTACATTTTTAAATATACTTCAAAATAACACTACCTAAATGTAATTTTTATTATTTTAATAAATTATAAAAAAGTACATGTTTCACCTATTACCTATCATAATCAAGTGCTCTTATAAAAATTATGTGATTGTTGTAAACAAATGCTTTATCGGTACAATATTCGAACGCGGAAAGCTTTTATTTCCTTTAATAAATTTTGACACAAATGTTACAATACTGAACGGTGAAGTGAACATTAGGTACAGTAAAATCAGAACAAACGTAAAATTTTTGTTTAAAATTACTAAACATTTTGTTTTCAGTAAACGGTCCAATAAATATAAAATTAATTAATTTAAGGTCAACGAAAAAAATTAATATAATACTACAGGAAAAAAGTGCTTTTAATAACCTCGCCTGTTTGCTTGCCTCGGCTAACGCCTCGGCTAGCAAATTCAGTCTCGTACATAAAAGTGCACTTTTTGTCCTTGTTACATAAATAACTATTAATGTATAGGAATAAACAGACTGAAATAATACGTACACACGTCTTTTTGACTGGAATCCTTTTTTACCAACTTCTAAAAGAAGGCCTAAGTGTTGGCATAATTAGTAAGAAAAAACTAATATTTAGACAACTAGATCAAATATCGTAAAAAAAATTGGAGAAAAATCTAACCTAGGTTCAAATTGTGTCGTTAAAAATTAAAGAAATTGAACCTGAAGAAAATGGTAGCGTAACAACCAAAGGGTAGGCCCGAATGCGAGATCTTATGAGCCCTGTATTTCTGTATTATCAAAGTTTTTATAAAACCGCTATTGCAATATTATTTTATTAAAAAAAATTCATCTTTATTGAAATAAAATTTAGCTGAAGTTTATTTTTCTTGCCTTCTTCTCTAGAAACGTAGTTATAATTATGTCATTATTAATGTTTGTAGCTTCTTCGTTTTCGAGTGATAGAGTAGATAGACTATTAAAACGCATGGATGAGATTGTATTTTTTTAACAGCTTTTGATCAATTTTAATATGGAGAATAATCTGTGTACTGCAGCAGCTGTTACGGAATTGTCATAAAAAGCAGATACCTAATAAAGTATTATGTTTAATTTGAAAAAACCAAAATAATTATGAACTAAAAGGTAGTCTACCTTGAACTCTCGTTTTTTGTTTCAAGTTTTCGCACTGATGGCGAAACGTTGGCAACTACTGTTACCACTTCGATACGGTCCAATCCTGGAAGACCTTTTTGTTTTAACAATGGCTCAAGTCGTGGAAGCACCAAATCTTAATTTAATTCTTAGCTTGTACACGATCAGGTTTTTGTATTAGATTTAAGATTCGATCATAATTGAGTTCAAATTTGGCAGTTCACACTACTGGACTTGACGTTAGATTAGTCAGGGTCTATTGTGTATTTGATTTCTCATTCGAGACGCCGAGATAGGATCGTGTATATCAATTTGATATTCCTTTCGATGTGTGTATACGTATACTTCAGTGGAGTTTTCGGTCTTGTCATCTGTTGCATCTTGTGTTTACATCACGTACATATCCCGCGTTTGTAACGATTGTGCTGTTACCTATTGTGCGTAAAGTTTTTGAAACCCCAAAGATCTTCAATTTTTAATTTTTCAAATACTAAACTAGCCGGTCTACAACTTTTGCTTCTTCTCAACAACCACTTTCTAGACCATAGAATTCGCATTCTACGAATTTCATTCTTGTTTAAATGCATATCCTTTTAGTGCAATTGCAATATTAATAACCATGCTGCAACCGAAGACAAATAAGTTTAACGTAAAAATTTGATTGTGTAAAACAGTTTGAAGTAACCACAAAATAACGATAACTACATAGTAAGAAGACTTGTTGGAGAACCTTTACGCAAATTTACAAAAAAGAAAGTGAACTTGATTGTAGTGAACTTCGTCATTTTCTGGAGGACATATATATGTCAAAGGTAGTTTGTTTTAAAAGAATCAAGTAGGATTTAATGAAAAATTCAATGTTACAAGTGTTGTTTTAGGTCAAATATTTGTTTAGTGCAGTGTTACGGAAACTTTTGTTACAGGCAATTAAAATAGTTGCATCGGTTGAAGAGCCGTTTAATCGGTTACACACATAATGAGACATACATAAAAATATATCAATAGCAACACCGAACATCGTGCTCTCTAGTTGATATTTCACACATATAAATATAAATAAATTAGCGACACACCAAACAAACCTAAATAACCTTTTCTATCGAGCGAAACGAGTCCCCATCCTTCTTGAGGGACGAACTCATCCCGCTAGCTAAACACACAGAGCGTGTGGATTCAAATGTAACACGGAGTAAATTATTGATAAGCGTCATCTTGACTTATAACGTAATTCATCAAAACAGTCAAAGCTACTTCGATAACAACACGAAGAAAAAGGATAAGAAACCATCGAGTACAAGTAATTTGTCTAACGACATAAAGATCTTCAACATTAAACATCAGATAAATTACGTAAGCTATGATCACATACGTGTATCAGTCATTAAGGCGTCCCTTTGAAGCGTTCGACATCAATAGTTGCCAGTTATAGTTAAGAAACGGTTTGGTACTGGTAAATGGATTGTTCGGAGACACACGCTAAAATCGAAATAGCTGTAAAGCAAAGCAATGGTGGCGAATTAGGTCTGCGGCACAGTATTGAAGGAAAGCCCTTTACGGTGTTAAAACAAGACCCCCAACGTCGCTGGTCCCCACTATCTTGCGTGACAGAATTCTAACCGGCACCTGCAAACAGCATTGGCCTTATTTCCGAATAACACTTCCTCGAGTACAAGTAAGGGTCGAGAGGTTAATCCTTTCAATTATAACAGCATAACGCAGTAACAGTTCTAGAAGAGAACCTACAAATTCTTGGTGTAATCAAATCCCAACATACATCAAGCAAGGTAATCCCAAAAAATACGATCGGACAAAGAAACTGTAATAATTAGAAAAACCCAATGCAGCGAACTATCGCCACGTGGTAAAATATAAGTCTGTGAGCTCACCCAAAAACGTTTATTCTAAACAATATCCCGCTTCATTTCTCATTACATATTTAATATACTTTACATTCTACAACAGGTAGATGGTTATAAACTTCAGATTAATCTATCACTCTGTCTTGTGTTTAGAATTTCACTTTGCAGTTCCTTTTTACAAACACGACTGTCCTCGTTGCCAGTCAAACACAAAGAGAAAAAACGAGCGCAATTGGATTTAGACGTTGACCTTGTCAAAGTTAAACTCGCAGTGAAAGTAGGTAGGGCCGTATCAAGCAATTGCATGCAGGAAAATTTTAACGTTAGAAAAGTAAATGCTAGTAAACATGAATTTTTACCGTAACAGCAGTTTTCAGTGGTATAGTCAAAAAATGGCAATAGATTTTTGTAGTTTAAAAAAATGTATTTAGACAACGGTAGCAACAAACTAAACGTAACACATTTATATTATTTCATAGACTTCAGCACTTTCCCGCATTGAATAAACATTTTTTGTTATAACTAACTCTTTCACAAAGAAATTGACTATTCTCATACGTTTAGTGTGGTTGCAAAGCTTAGGATTATGCAAGAGTGGAACGGCACTATCGTTATAGACGTATAAAGTTGGCATATATTCAAAGGCTAAGACTATTAATTATTCCTTTCAACCAAACTATTTCTGGTGCTGGCTCATTAGATGCAACTAATTCAACTTCCGCAACCGCTATTAAAACAGTTGTAAACTGTCAATCAGACAGTCACCTCCATGGTCAGTGTAGCTAAAGCTTTCAAGATTCTGCTCGGTATTGAAAGCGTAACAAACTCTTCTCCATGATTGTGGTGACTAAGCCAGTCATTATGAGTTGGTTAAAGTAGATCACTTCTTTGCAAACTCTTCTGTCAAATTCGAGGCTTTTATTTAGTTTGCACAATCAATTCAATTCTAAACCTTCAGGGAGTTTGATATAAATCTCCTCTATTAAACAGCCGTTGAGGAATGCAGTAATCACAATATATTTTGTTTGGTGCATGGGTGTCTTCGCTGCTTCGCTTACTATTCAACAAATTATGGACATTCGACCTAGAGAACTAAAAGTTCGTGTCATTCTTCTGTATGCAACATTTAACAACAAGTCTAGCTTTATATCTTTCTACCGTATCTTCGGAATTTCTTTTTACTTTGAAAACCTATTTAACCGATATAACCTTTCTCCTTTTTTAGATCTATCAAGGTCAACGTCTTGTTCTCATTACGCGATGATATATCATTTTTATAGCTTTAAACCATTTATTTCTTTTACTATACAGGTTCGGGTATAAAATTATTAAATATAGCAATAACATAATCTTGTCATGTAGGCGGTAGTTTAAAGTGGCATTCCCGTTTGCTAGCACCAACTTCTTTGGCATCATTTGTTTCACAAAATTCTTCGTCAATAAGTTATTTAACATTATCTTAAAGATCATTTAGAGCTTTTTGTAGTAGATCACCAAGTTCAATTCCTTCAACTGTATTATATCCCTTTATTTGATGATTCTTTCCTATATTGTGCTTCGCTTAATGTTGGTCCTTATGCTAAAAATTTTGGTTTATAGCTTTGTGGTACAATAAGATATTTATCATTTGTTATGGGATTTTTGTTGAACGGATAAGACAGTTTTTCTTCTTCAGTTAACTATTGTCGTCATAATCAATTAAATCGATTTTTATAGCTAACACGTGGTTCTGATAATGCGTAAATGTTTGATTGTTGGTTTCTTTAACAGGAGGCGGGCAGTTTCGATTAAGAATATAAAATGGAGTACTGGTAAGTTTTTCCTACAGTATTTATAGCAATTTCTTGTGCACATGTACCATTGGTCGTGCTGCTTCAACAATAGTACGGTTTTCTCGTCTGGCGCAACCATATTGTTTGGTACTTTTGGAATAACCTCTTCAAAATTTTATTCTATTTCTACATAGACTTTCCTTCAAGCAATGGCTATCAAATTCACCGCCAAAGCGACAGAGAATTTTTTTCTACCTAAAATAACTTAAATTTATTTTGTGCTTTTGATTATTTCTTAAGTAGATAAATGTAGCAAAATTTAAGAAATATGAAATAGCGTTTTTTTGAGAAGGAATACGGAAAGCGTCTACACACATCTGCACCTACAATATAAGTTTAGTTTAGTACATGAGCTCTGGCTTGTATTATATAAATCAGTTCCTAGATCCCGTTTCACTACACCGCTGACGTGCCATTTTGCTTTGGTATGCAACTCTTCTACAGTATACCATAGTTTTATGTGTTAAGAAAACATTCAATTCTTCTGAAGTTTTACTTTTTCTTTTTTTATTTTACTGTTGCAACTGTATCGGAGTCGACAAGAAAGACCTGCGTGGATTCTTATCAAGGGTAGCAAAGACGGAAAAAGGTTTCGTTGACTATATGGAACATTCTACTAAACGGTTTGTAAAGTAATAAGAATAGCGTTCGGCTCGGGAGCATGCCCAAGAAATCTAGCTATCACAACTTGAGATCAGGCACACCCCCACAGTGTGTATAGAAGGAGAACACCAGGAGAATTAACTCAATTATTATTATAGATATGCTTGATACTATTTATGACTTAACTTAATGTTTCAAGGCATACATACTTCAACAAAACAAACTCTTATCTATTATTTTAAGCACATACTTAAAGGTGAAATGAAAGCTTACGATCAGTACACGATAATGACTGAAATACTCGAGGAAACTAAACCAGTATTTTGCTAAACATTATTTGTACCAATACTACATTACTACATGTTTTGAACAATAAACGGTGTGAGTTAACTGTTAAAGTAGAATGTGGTTCTTGCGACATTTCGTGTAAACATTGACACGTGTGAATAGTATAAACTAAGAAAAATGCCAACTGTTAACTGTAACGACATGTGTGTGTTAAAGTGCATAGATAGCGCTATGCAATTTAACTGTTAAAGAATTTTAAATCGCCATTTTGGACATTTCCTCGTGATTACTGAAACCTCTAAAAATTAAAAAAAAACAATTGATTTTGGTTTCTAATGAAGTTAAATGTTAACTCACGTGCAAGATAGTGTGTACATCTTTATTAAAGTACAAACAAGATTAGTAAAACTAACCCTTATTTTACTCTTGGGAGATTATTTAACTGCAGTAAAAAACTGACAAGAAAATATCACCATAGCTGTTTCTGATTTCAAAGAAGAAGACACGGAATTTACAAGTGTTTATTTTCAATTTTTTGTATAATTATGGAAAGCAAATACAAAATTAAATGTAACTTCTTATCAAGAATTTGTTTGTGACGGTATTATTTTGCAAATAATTGATTTATAGACCAATTTCTCCATACAGTATAAGCAGCCGTGTTTACACTTATGCGTTTGAATATGAATTTTTAATTTGAACAGTCTTTTGGAGATTTTAGTTGTTTGGAATTGCCAGTTCCGATCATTTGCAAAAGTTATAACTCACTTCCTATGTGCTGACTGTTGCGAAAAGGTGTACATGGAAATGTTGTCTAAAAATTGAACAATTAGACATGTGCTTTGTAATATCGATTGAAGTAAAATCATCCCATTTAAATTAGGTAATAAGTCTTTGACTACTGTTCCTGTGTAAGTACTTTTTTTACTTTCCTTGGTTTTAATAAAATATTTGTTCTTATGGGTTCTATTAATTGCAGGCACCTTTTTTTTCTTTTGTGGGTTTTTCCCTTTGGCTTATTCTGCTGGTCATTGCAGACGTACTCCGTTTTAATTAGTCAATGGATATTTAATTATGGTTATGCTGGTAAGGATAATAATCTAAAAATTATAAATTATCGAAGTGGGTCTGGTATCACATCACCTTTGGAATTTTAACCTACCTTGGAACCTTCTTCGGGTCAAGGACACTACCCAAGATAAGCCGTTTATTTGGTTTTTTGTGAGCAACCCAGCAACTGTTATCAACGGAGTCCATTTTGGTTTTTCCTTTTTCTTCATTGGATAATAAAATATTAGATTTAGATACGGAAGCTGTCACATCTGCTGATTTAACTGTCGAACACCGAAAACTTCCTAGTTATACAAACTAAGTTAATTCTTTTATGCATGTCATTCATAAATTTTGTCGCGTCCTATGTATACGTACCTTGATCGTGAGTTTAGCAACGTACCTTTTTGGCGCTGCATAGATAACTTTGTGAACTAGAAAGATCTTTCAAAGTACCTGATCAATTTTGTGCGCTTTTAATTTATTTAAATAATCGGCCAAGATTTGGTACTCTCCGTAATTGTTGTTAAATACATTTTGAACAATATTTGTCACGTGAATCGCTTGCAGGGATTAATCGGTGCTACAACTGTCAAATACGCTAACCTATTTGTGGCGTTTGTGCCTCGAATTTGTGTTCGTGTTTTAACTCGTTCTTGTGAATTATTATTATTTGATAACTATATTTTGCTATTCATTCTAAATCATATTATCTACTGTTGTGTCTATGTGTGTTAATTGAACTCTAGTCGCTATAATAATATACATATTGTCTATCCACGTACGGTTTGTTTCTGTGTCTACGAGTTCCTAGTGGTTCTAGATATTTCTTATACGTAATCCTAAGTAGCGTTTTATAAATTTTTCGTGCACTGTAGAAGCCATCATTTCGAACGATTTTAAATCAGCCCACGACCATTTCCGACCAAGAAGAGCTGCCGGCAAGCCTTCTAGCACTGCTATATACTTATTTTTGAGTTTGTTTACAAATAAACATGTTGTTTTGGTGTAAAACACTTCAAGATGGCAGCCCATCGTTTGTGAAGGATTCCAGACATTTCGTAGAGATTCTTGAGTTTATAGAACTGCAAAAACGAGATCGTTTTGTCAGCATCGATGTAGAAACTCTCTACTCTAATGTTCCGGTTGAAGAATCTTTAGAAATTATTCAGAAGAAGTTGCTAGAGGACAAGGAATTACATAATAGAACTTTGCTACCGGTTAAGGGGATAATGGAACTTCTACAATGCTGCCTCAGGAACTCATATTTCCAATTAAAGGACGAATTCTTTGCACAAGACGACGGTCTTCCTATGGGTTCGTCTCTCTCACCGGTAATTGCCAACATGTACATGAACTGGTTCGAGGTCCAAGCACTGGAAAAAGCTAGATTTAAACCAAAATTATGGCTCAGATATGTAGACGATACGTTCGTAATTAGGAACCATAGCGACCGTCAGCTAGACTTTTTTCTACACCACCTGAACAACATTAAGCCATCCATCAAATTCACTATGGAGAAAGAAAGGGATACTCACTACCATTCTTGGACGTCCTTGCAAAAGAAACAATGAGGATATTGTGACATCAGTTTACAGAAAGCCAACTCATACCGGCCAATATCTGAATTACGACTCCAATCACAGTGGAACAACAAAGAAAGGGATTATTAAATCTTTAGTCGACAGAGCTCACAGACTATGTAATAGAGAGGTAGGACTACAAGAAGAAATCAAGAACATCAGAAGAGACCTTAAACAAAATGGTTACCCGAAACGAGTGGTAGAAACTGCTCTACAACTCTTTAAGAACCAACCAGCCATGACCGAAGAGAAACCCAAAACACTACTCAGCATTCCATATGTCAAAGAATTATCTGAGAAAAAAAACGGATAGGAAGAAATTATGACATTAACACGGTATTCAGATCATCAAGAACTATTGGTAGCATGATCTCCAAAACTAGACCAGACAACAGTCGTGACTCCAAGAATTGCAACTACGAAGTTCCATGTGAATGCGGCCAGTCATACGTAGGGGAAACTAAAAGACCGTTAGATATCAGGTTGAAGGAACATAAATCCCATACGCAGAGAGGAGAGACTTTGAAATCCGGCATTGCCCAACACTCCTGGGAAAAACATCATAAAATGAAATGGTCGGAGGCAAGAATTATACACCGAGAAGAGCACTGGTACAAGAGAAAATTTAAAGAAACAGCGTTTATCGAAAACAACAAGAATGTCTTTAGTCAACCCAGCGTAGAGATTAACAATGTGTGGAAACCCTTAATTAGACGCCTGACTAATCTTAGTTTACGGTAACGTCCCCTTCATTAACTTTGTACACTTGATCGCTTCACTAACTTTGTATTAGTATATAGGTTACAGTAGTCTTTAAGTTTGTTAGTATTCACCTGAAGACAATTGCAGATTCAATAGCAATTGAAACGTTGTCCTTATTCAATTAAACTAAAATATAGACAATGGAAGTCCAGAATAGTGTTATTATTTTAACGTCCATGGTTTAATTAAATTGGTGCTCCAATTAAAAGAAATACAATAGTAAAACAAAATTTTTGGCCTCCTGAACTGTAAAGCACATTTTTCAGTTGTTTATACTTGTCTTGAAACTTGATTTTTACACACAATATGCGGCAAAGTACGGCTACTATGCGGTAAAGCACGGCTACTATGACCTAAAGTAGTGGCTGCTATTTGGAAACTTTTTAAAACTAAATTAATTTTAAAAAATTGGCATTACACCATACTTGTCACGATAATGTACAGAATATGGACGAATTTAATTTTTTTATTGATGATGATATTGATGGCGCCATCTATAAGTCAGTTAAACAAATGAACTGACACACATTAGGTGGTGTATGTCGAAATGGTTAAACAGCCAGGCCTACTTAAAATCAATAAAAATAATTTTGTTCTTTTTTTTTACTTTTTTATGATGATCGTCGGCCAAAAAATATCATACAAATTTTGTGTGTAAAGTGATTTTACGGCGCTCTAGCTAATGAGGAACTTGCTGTCGCGGCGTAAAATCCTACTTTTCACACTCTAATGTCAATAACTATTCCAATTTCAAGTTTTAGTCAAGCATGCAACAGTCATTCGTTAAAGAAGATAATCTACTTTAATATAAACTAATCCTTTATCGCATTGACACAATCAAACATTGAATTAGAATATTGTCAAAGATAGAGGACAAAAATGTCATTTTCCTGGAAAACAACAAAAAAATTAATTCAATGCTCAAAGTAACATATACTGAAATTAAAAACTTAGATATTGAGGTCACATACAAAAAAAGCATTGGAAGGTGTACCTAATTCATGATCTGCCAAACCAAAATGAAGACAATTTGTTAAACAGATATCATACGGATAATTGCAAATAATTTTGAAAAAAAAAATTTGTGGTTACGGGAGAGTGGATTTGAAAAATTCCTTTCCAAAATATCCACCAATTTACATTTCCTAAAAATTAATCTAATATTACGTAATGTTAAATTTGTATTGAGCAATACAAACTTAATAACAATAAGTAAAACTTTAAAGCTGTGAATTAAAAGAACATAACATAAATTACATAGAACATAAGTTAAGAACAGTAATAGAAAAGTTAAAGAATTACATAAGAATTGTAGAAAGACTAAGGAATTATTGAAGAATTGTGTGGAAATTATTATGAATTAGAAAATAACTATAAATTTTAAAGGTTTAAAGGTTTTATTTGTTAATTTGTTTTATTTTTGTTTTGGCGAAAGTTTGCAGTTAATTGATCAAAATTTGCCTGCTACAAATTGTTTTAGAAAATTTGATACATCAATAAAAAACATCAACATCAACTCAACAAAGTTTACGCGCTAATATATTGTAAGTCATAAAATAGTTATTTAACGCACAAGATTTGTATTAAATTTTTTGGCCGACGATATTTAAATGGTAAAAATCTAAAATTAACAAATATTTTGCTATCAATTGTCAATATCGGTCATAAAGTGAACTGTAATTCAGAATACACAAGATGGCGCTAATCATTTACATGAAACTAAAAATATTCCAAATCAATTTATTTTTTACCATTTAACAGTAAAAAAGTTGTGTAATTGTTGATTTAGTACACATTTTTGTTCTATAAAAAGATTTTTGTTGACAAATGTACAACGGCGGACAATTTGGGTAATTTTTACTTACGCCTGTGCGTAATCATGACGTTTCAGGGTTTGTAGTTTCAATGTTTAAAATGATTAAAAAATAGAAATTATCAATACTTATGCAGTCTATTAAAATGTTCAAATAATTTTATCAATTATTGTTCTTAGTTAAGTAACTGTAAACGAATGTTTAATAAAAGAATATATTTTTTAATTATTCATTTTATGTTATTCATGATTTTAATTAAATGGATGGATATCTATAAAAGTAGTTATAATATAAATTTTAATTTACATGAACTCGTTTTACAGAGTTGACAGAAGTAATTCGGTGTGAAAATTACCCATTAACTTAGTGTATCTAAATGTCTTATATAATTTACTTACTCGAATAAGGCATCACTTTCAATTTAATACAACGAACGTGCAGGAGAATAACATATTAAGTGCTTCTTCAGTAATTAGAATGGTGGCAATGTGATGGGTAAGTGTGGTGAGCGCCATTCTGATAGACCCAGAAGTTGATAGAGTATCTGATGTCATAAATTCTGGCTTGCACTTTGAATGTAGAATGATATCAAGATTGACGAAAATGGAAGTTGTCATTGCCATCTAATGCATGAATGTATTTAATTTTGATATACATTCCTTGTTTAACAGTTAACTTTTACATTAGCAAAATCGTTTCATTAGTGAAAAAAAAAACTTTAAAATAAAGTTGGGGCAAAAAGATTCACGATATGTATTTTTTTGGGAAAGCAAAATTTTCGTATTTCTGTCGTTTTATGTAGTCATAACCATGAAATGTGTTGATTTATTTGTAAAGCGTCTGTAGCAATATGCCGGTTTTGAGTAGCCAATAAATTTCAAAAGTTCGGCGATCAAATAAACAATAATCATTACTGTCTGAGTTGCTCAAGTCGTTTAGTAGTTCTGATAGGGAATCTCTTATTTCTTTCCCATTGCTTCTGAATGCATTTAGTATACAAAATGTTGTAAGAATGTATTATATAAGAAACGCTTTTGATATAAAATAAATATAAATAAAAATATTCTTAAAAATTTTGTGAAAATTTAGAGAACTAATAATTAAAAACCAATCCAATGCACTCGTTAAAACATTTAGTTATATTGTACTCATAGCAAATATAGTTATATTAACTTTTATTCAACATCATTAATCCTCTCATAAACATAAAATTTACCTATTTAGAGTCTGAAAGATATTTTAGGAAAATTTCTGCTATTATCTTTCGTTGAATATTGTAGAGTATTGTGTAGTCATGCAGAGTTCGTTCTTAAATATTAACAAATTAAGTATTGATGATATTGTGATATTATACTAACGAAAAAATTAAAAGAACTCTTTTTAATAAATTGCTTATTCTAAAAGTCGTACAGAGTAATCGAAATTTCTAAGATTTACATTTTTTTTACTAATATCCTCACAGCTACCCCGGTATCTAAGCTACTGCTTAATATATTTTTGAAAAACTTTAATAAATTGTGTATCATATTAACGTATTTTACCATATAAATTCTGAGATAATAAGAAAAAAACTTCTTAAGTAAGCCCAACTAAACAAAAGTTTATAAAAAAAAAAATTCGTAATTTTTTATGTTTAGTAGATTATAGTTTGCGACCTATTATTTGGACCATCCTGTATAAATAAAATAACAAATTCTTGGATTTGTATACTCACTAGACAACTCATAACTATAACGTAACAGTTTTCAAATATATACAGGTTGTCACAAAATATGTTTTCCAGGCTTAAAGGGTTTATAGAAGACATTCAAATAAATAACTTTGGATTTTTTCACGGTTCTAAAATAATTGAAACGTTATCAAAAGTATCTTATGGTATGTTTTTCATTATGCGCGATTCTTTTTTGGTCTATCAAAATTCAAAATTCTAGATTCAGCTTTCAAGTACTTGATTAAACAAAAATTTGGTTTTATCGGTTTTAAAATAAATAAAAAAAGTTGGTGCAGTTGATGTTTAAAAATTTCAAAAATATGTGTAATGTCGTTCCTTGTGGAGATTTTGATAAAAGTTTACAAACGTTTACTTAAAAACATTCTAAACATAACTGTGGAACAGATTTTTAATAACGTTAATTGTAGGTACACATTACGATGACCATTTAAGCAATTGTAACCAATCATTAGGGTTCAACCCCCACTAAAGTTATTTGTTAGTGAAGGCATTTTTGTATGTTAGTGAATAAGCACCACAGTTCGTAACCAGTACTAAACGAATGAACACGTTTGAACCAGGCCCGTTATTTTTTTTATATACATCAACATCACCCGAGTGTGTCACGAAAGTAGTGACGTGTTATAAGTTTTTATCAGCGTCACCATTGATTATACGACGGAGTCAGATTGGCAGAGCTTATGGCAGCTTTGGAAACGCAGTTTATAATTAAAAAAATTACAATGGATGGCGCTGCTAATACAAAATTATCTTGTTAGAATTTGATAAGCAAAGTTACGCACCAGTCCGATTATCGAGACTCTGATATGATAGAACTGAGTGTGCGAAGCTAATTATGTCATTGTTTGTTATGTTAAGCAAAGTCTTGCGGTTTTAAATTTCAATGATGTTTAAATGCAGTCAAAACAATAAACGTAGCGTCGATCCTTCTTCTAATACAAGGACAGACATTAAAACCACCATTCAAAGCAAATCAATTGTATAAAATATTCCAGATAATTTATATTGCAAAAATAGTAATGCTTTATACTTAAATATTAAAAATAGGTCGTGTGTTTGGAACGGTCTCACGATTAAAAATACACTTGACTTGTTTTTCCAATAATTATTAATGCGTCGAGTAGCAGAATTGCCAAATTCCGTTACTCCAGATAAGTCGTAACTTTGATTATATAATTGAACTAGGTATATAAACAAAGCTCGTGGATTCTCAAAATTTTGTCTACAAAAATACCAAGTTGCCACAGATTTTGATACAAATTCTCAATTATACTGTCAATTATGTCACTGGGGAATGGCAGAATACCGTTTTGTACCTATTAATTAAAACCATTGATTAAAACAGTAGTAATTCATCAAAAAGCATCAAAACACGTTAAATTTTGACCGAACAAAATTATTGATATATTATTTAGGTAGTTAGTAAGTAATAAGGAATAAAACAATAATGTTCAAAATTTAAAAAAAAATGTGTTTTTATTAGTAAATAATGTATACCTACTATGGATTTAACTACTTTATAAAAATATAAACAAAATTATAATTTACAATAATCACCACATTCGTATAGGTTCACCTTAATTAAATTTATTTGTGCTGTAAAATTCTTAATTTTGGATTGGGTTTATTTGATGTAATAATTTTATTACAAATTAATTTTGAACATTTAAATATTTTTGTAACTAAAAGTTTGTTTAGTATAAATAATTTATGTTCTTTACAAATTTCATCTTGTGCTAACCAATTTATAATAATAATATTCTTTTGAATTTTACGCATAAGTTTGAACTTTAATTTGGTCTCATGGTAAATATTATCAAAACATTTTTGGAATTTCTTTAAACACAAAGTAACTACATGTAAATAATTTTCACTTGGTGCATAAAGCCCCCTTCTGCTATCTTAGTTACATTATCGTAAGTTTTGTATAAAATCAATAGTTCTTTTTGGTTGTTTAACTTAGAATTAGTGATTAAACAATTTTTACATGATGTACAATTAAATTTTGTTATACACGTACGAGCTAAGTAGCCCGCAAAATATGCTACAGAACAATCTTCACTTGTCACATTTATAGTATTGGTACTCGGAACCGAGTTCAAGCTGGAAACACTTGATGTTGATGATGACATAATGGTCTCATCTTCATCATCTTTTTCGCCTTGATGCGGTTTATCTCTACTTTCAATGACAGTAGTTTTCATGTCCGGATCCATGTCAAGCTTTACATAAGTACCATCATCAGCTTCACAATTAGAAGACTTTGGTGGTTTCATTAGGGAATGTATTGAGTATGAACGGAAGATCGTTCTAAATAATCGTGATGTAGGATTCCGATTGTATCCTCGTTTTTGTCGGTATACATCCTGATTCAACCTGCACGTTATTATATATTTTATATCTAAGTTCGTTCGTTCATCTACAAATAATTGCTCAACACCATTTATTGTTTGTAATAAACCATTAAAACACGGTGGGGTAGTAATTTTTGTAGTCGCATTCATATTACTACTATATCTTTTTATTTTTTCAATTTAGGTATTAGGTTTTTGCATTTTCCAGTACAGATATAGCTAATTTATTTTCTTCAGAAAGGGCGTAAGGATTCCGGGTATATAATTGTCTACTATTTAAAACATCAAATAAATTGTTCATTAAGTTTATAAATTCAGCTGTATTTTCTGCGGTATTGCTGATCAATTCCTTTGTTTTTATGCAAGTTTTAATCGCAGCAGCTACAGAATGGGACATTACTTGAACAGCAAGTTTAACACTCATTTTTGAAAAGAGTTCGGATAAATGTGTGCATCTGTTATTTTCATTAACATTTTGCAGTTTATGTTTTTTTTATCGATCTGGTAAGTTTTTTTGATGTCATCAAAACATATTTTTTTGTCATCGAACTGATAATCGCCTACTAAAAGATTATTACGGAAGCTTTTAAAGAGATGAGGGACGTCAAAGATTGCATATATTTTTCTGTTTAACACGTTAAAGTGAGGTTTCTCGACGGTAACATTTAATAACTTTAGTGCACTCTGATTACTTGTCCCTTGGTCACAAATTATTATTTTAGGGAGTAAACCTACGTTAATTAAGTTTTTTAGTGCTTCTTGAATAAGAACTGCCAAGTCTTTGTATTTCACACCAGAATTAGATAAAAAGTATGATAAGGGTAATTTCCATGAATTGTAAATCCCTCTTACCATAAAAACTAATGCAAGTTTAGCACTTTTATTTTTCGCCCCAATTGGCCTAAATCTTCAAAACCTTCGATGACGTCCATGCTTTTTGAATATTCTAAAATTGCATTATTGACATTTCATCAAAACACACGGCACAGGATTTTTCCAAGTTTGATTTAAAAAAAACTTTTTCTTTATTTGGTATAGATGTTTTTGTCGAACCCTGTTTTGTAATAGGAAGAACCTTTCCACTTCGGCGTTGTAGGCGATGGTAAAATAAAACTTAAGCATTTTCTGAATTTATAGGTGGGAACACCAAGCTCCGTAATCAGGGTAAACCATACTTTCAATACCCAAAAAATCAGGTCAGAAACACATTAATCATTAGAATTGACATGACGCATCCAAACAACGTAACACACTGATTTCATCCTCATCTTGAGAAATCTCAGGATCCATTTACTACGACCACAATCTTCCTGTGGTGAAGTCAGTCTCTAACATTTTTAAGTTTGGAAACCCCAACAAAACCACATAGGCATTATGTAAAATTAAAGTTTTATTACACAATATATTAATCACGTACAAAACACACAAATAACACACACATAAAATTAATTAATATCTAACTAAAACTAGATCGTTTATAAATTACAATCAGAGATTATGAAATATTAAGGTGCAAACACACAATCGGTCTCGAATTTCGGAAATACAATTAATTTCTTAAATGCGTAATGAAAAGGGTAGCTGAAATAGAGTAGGTAGGTATCTTCTAATTTTTGCCTAAAACCATTGCAATTGCCGGTTTCTTCCCATAGGTTCAATACGACAAACCGACTCAACGTGGACTAGAAACAACATAAATAAGTTATTTTATCTTTTTTTTCTCCGGCATCTTTATTGCATTTTTAATAACTTCTATACATTTCAGATGGTACAAATTAGTTTATTGAGAGATTCAGTGCAATTGTCGGCACCATATTTTTAAAGGAGCAACAAGAAATTCTTAACAGGCTGAGTTGGAAAGAAGTTGTTTTCGTCATTTTTACAACTTTGCAAATAATAAACGTTGTATCTTTAAAACTTCCAAGTTGCCGTTATACCACAAATTTCGGCGAACCGTTTAACAAAAGAATGCCCTAATTATAAATAAAAAAAACATTTTCAGTTCTTATCGTAACGGAATGCAACTGCTACAATAACAACTTGTGAGAAAGTTTGATTGCGTCATTGTTTACTCAACGCGAACATTATATACCGTTTGCATTTTTTCAGCGCTAACAATTTGAATCAGCGACATCAAGCAATTGAATACGCAAAATTTAGCGATGACAACAATCCTTTAACGAATTTGAGCGTTTGAAACTGCAGCCAAAACTTACCTGTTTTTCATGGTAAATACAATGAGTGGTCAGTCTTTCAAAGATTCTTTTAATTCGTGAATTGACACTAATCCAACATTATCTAAAATACAAAAATGCAATACCTTATGTCCTGTCTTAAGGAGAAGCTTTAGACGCAGTTAAATTTTTAGACATCACAGATCAAAATTATGATATCGCTCGAGAATTATTACGAGAAAGATTTGAAAATAAACGCATAATTGTTGCTAATCGTTCGCGGACTTTTCGGAATTAGCGCCTTAACAAAAGAGTCGTATCACGGATTTAGAAAAATTTTAGATGTCGTATCACAGCATACTCATTCTTTATTCGCGATGAAACGTCCAGTAGATCAATGGGATGATCCAAAACCCCCCATTTTAATTTATTTAGTTTTATCTAAACTTCCATTTTTTACACGCAAAGAATGGAAAGAAAAACTTTACATCCACCGAATTACCAACGTTTAAAGAATTACTGGAGTTTCTAAGGCATAAATGAATTGTTTTGAATCTGTCTCAAGGATAATAAACCTAATTTTAGGCCAGCATCTTGTAATGTACTCGCAAACAAACCAAACTTGAATTGTAATTATTGTGATCAAACCGGTCATTTTACAAGTCAGTGTTCTACATTTTTAAATTTAAGCATTCAAGAGCGTATTGATAGCGCTCGTTCAAAAGGTTGTGTCTAAATTGTTTACGTCGTGGTCATCTCACACGTGAATGTCGATCTTCGCGTTGCAGAAACTGCGGAGGACTCCATAATACAGCTTTACACCTCGATAAATACAGAACCTTTGCAAAATCTCGAAAAATTGAACCGACAACCCAGTACAAGTCGCGAAACACAGGAAGTTGTTGCTTCATCTTTCTACACGTCTTTCAACCCATCAAATATTCTATTATCTACTTGTTTAATTGAAATTAAAGATTCCAAAGGTAATTATCACACAGTACGAGCGCTCCTCGACTCTGGTTCTCAAATAAACATTTTAACCAAAAATTGTTAAACTACTTCAACTGCCCGAAAAAACCCGCTAATTTACCCGTATATGGAATCACCGGAAATTTTACAAAAGCAAACTCAATGACAACCGTTGACATTAGGTCAAAATATGGCATATTCAAAACAGCCTTAACAAGCTACGTTTTAGATCACATAACGTCTAACGTGCCAGCAAAAACTTTGAACGTTGAAAATATTAATATACCCAAAGACATACTTTTAGCTGATCCGCAATTCTTTCACTCTCGACCTATTGATTTATTAATTGGAGCGCAAGTATTTTTTCAATTATTATGTGTTGGTCAAAGACGTACGAATCACGCTGGATTAATTTTACAAAAATCTGTTTTTGGATGGTTATTGTCAGGCGAAATAAACAATAAATCTTTAAATAATCATGCCATTTGTAATTTAAGCATTATGCAACAACTAAATCAAAACGTAGTTAAATTTTGGGAAATTGAAAACATTCAAAATTATTCCTCGAGATCACGCGAAGAATTAGAATGCGAGAAACATTTTGTAAATAATACAACCAGAGATAATTCTGGACGGTTTATTATTTCGTTACCGTGGATATCCGACCCAAGTTTAATAGGAAATTCTATAGAGATTGCAAAATCACGACTATTTAATATAGAGCGTAAATTATCAAAAAATCAGTATGCCCGGGAGGAATATAACGCATTTATGAAGGAGTATTTAGATTTAGGTCATATGCGCGAAATAGGTTTGCTGGAGAATTGTAGGGATGATGGTTATTTTTACCTCATCACGCGGTGTACAAACTTGATCAGTGTAACCTCGAAAATTCTGTGTCGTTTTGATGCATCTTTGAAATCCGTACGCGGTAAATCTTAAATGATTATCTAATGTTAAGGCCGGTGATTCAAAACGATTTAATAAGTATACTGCTAAGATTTAGATTACATAAGTACGTCTTAATAGGGACATTGCTAAAATGTACCGTCAAATTTTAGTGCACAAAACGACAGAAGATACCAAAAATACTGTATAGATTTGATACAACTGAACATGTAAAGGTATTTGAATTAAGTACTTTAACGTATGGAACCCGTCCAGCGTCTTTTATTGCAACCAGGTGCTTAAAAGAGCTGGCTATAGAAATTGAATATCGCGATCCCGAAATAGCTAAAATTATTTGTAACGATTTTTACATGGATGACTTGATAACCGGACATAATAATGAACGGGAGCTTAGCAATATCCGCAAGGAGTTAGAAAATACGTTAAGTGGTGGAGGTTTTTCTTTACGCAAATGGTCATCACATAGTAATATCGTTTTAAATAATCTTCATATTAACAAAGATAATGTAGTTCTCGCAGGCAACGATTCAGATAATTTAAAAACATTAGGTATTTTTGGTCACGAGCGACAGACGCAATTACGTATAATTGGAAAATAGATTATAAGCATGCCAAAGTAAATAAACGTGATATTCTAAGTCAAATTTCAAAATTTTTGACCCGTTAGGCTTACTAGGTCCTATTATCGTAAGAGCTAAACTAATCATGCAAGATTTATGGAAAGTAAATTGTGGTTGGGACGAATTTGTGCCTCTAGAATTCAAACAAATTGGTCTACGTTTTGTAAAGAATTATCTGAAGGTCCTAAAATCTCGGTACCCCGAAATCTTATTTATGACAAGGTAATTGGCCCCCCGGGAAATCGCAAGTACAATAACTTAAGGGAATTTATCGGCCGTCGTTCGTAATTCATCCTCTTCAACCTTGGGCTGGCGGTGCGAATTGTGCCTCATTGAATTAGATCTACCCGGAAAAACTCGAAAACGTGCAGCGCCCGAATTTTTTTTTTTTTTTTTTTTAAGTTTTTGTAAGAAACGCGAACGTCGAAATCAATAATCAACTTTGGGTCATGAAAGCCGTGATCCCGCAGTTTACGAGATTGACTTCGAATAGGGTGTACAACTACGCTCGATTTTTGATTCGATTTTCGCGTGTTTTAAATCAATTTAAGAATTTATATTGATATGTTTTACTGTTGTTGTGTTGTTTTGTAAAAATACTATTTTTGATTCGCGTGTGCATGCGCTATAATAGAAAATGTCGGTAGTGCAGAAAATTAAAACAACTAAAAAAATGCTAACAAACTTAATTTTACAAAATTAGTTGAGTTCAAGGCAAATGGTCGTCCTTTGCCAGAACTAAGTTTACGACAGACTAGCAAAGACAAAAATAAAGATGTTCATCGAAACTTTCGCAAGGTAATGTACGATTTAGCTAACTGGATATGTGGTTGTGAAGTATCAAGTGTATTTTACTGTTTTGTTTGTTTATTATTTTCTAAAGACTCGTCAGACTCGCTATAGTCCAAACTGGTGTCAGAGATTTAAAACATTTAAAAGAGGAAATAAAAAAAACATGTTTCGTCTGCAGAACACATGAAATGCTCCGTAAATTTTGCAACCGTAGGAAATGTTGATATTCGTACACAGCTAGACAATGCTTACAGAAAATCCCTTAGAGATTTTAATGAGAATGTTTCGAAAAATCGCTATATTTTGAACAAAATGGTAGATTGTATAAAATTTTGGGGTGCATTTGAGTTATTCATATTTTTTAGGTATGTCTATTCTTTAAATTAATTTTTGACCTCCCAGTATGATTGACCACGAGCCACTGGCTAGGCGCGATATACCAAGTGTAATTTTTTGTGATAACGCGACAAATTTTGTAGGCGCTTCGAACGAAATGAAATACATTTACAATTTCTTAAAACTAATGTTAACAAAACTGTGATTTCTAAGGAACTAACTGCCCGTAAAATAAAGTGGCACTTTATAACGCCAAAGGCTCCACACCAAGGAGGTCTATGGGAATCTGCTGTCAAATCTTTAAAACGGCACATTAATAAAATAATTGGTAAAGCTAATCTCACGTTTGTAGAAATGTACACGTTAATCACAGAAGTAGAGGGCGTACTTAACTCCCCTTTCTACGGATCCTAATGATCTTAGTTACTTAACACCAGGACATTTTTTAATTGGTGATTATCTAAAATCTACTCCTGAAGTAAATCTATTAACCGAGCCAGTCAACAAACTTAGTAGATGGCAATACATTCAACGTTTACATCAAGAATTTTGGAACAGATGGAGCAAAGATTATCTGCAGGAAATGCAAAAACGGCAAAAGTGGAAAATATCTCGAGGTCCAGCTATAACAGTTGGAGATGTTATGTTGATAGCTGAAGATAACATTCCATTTAGATTTTGGAAGGTTGGTCTAGTGACAGCGGTGCATCCTGGATACGACGGTGTTGTGCGCTCAGCTAGTGTAAAAACTACTTCTGGTGGGGTAATACAAAGACCCTTGTACGATTAAATTAGTGTTTACCTATAGAAAAAAATGAGGTGGATATGTAATAAAATTTTTATATTCATAATATGGAAATAAAGTAGTATGACTTATGCTTAACGTATTTTATTTTGATGAATTTGATTTAATTTCGTTGATTGTCTATTTGTGTATGTACTTTACATATTATCTAGTATAGTATAAGTTTGTATGTTTTATTGAAATTACTAATTTTAAGGAGGGCCGCATGTGTAGGTAAATCACGATAACAAATTAAACAATTGTAACCAATCATTAGGTTCAATCCCACTAAAGGTTATTTGTTAGTGAAGGCATTTTTGTATGTTAGTGAATAAGCACGACAGTTTGTAACCAGTAATAAACGAATGAACACGTTTGAACTAGGCCCGTTATTTTTTTATATACATCAACATCACCTGAGTGTGTCACGAAAGTAGTGACGTGTTATAAGTTTTATCAGCGTCACCTGCATTAATATTAAAAATTGTATAGGACAATTGAAATTAAAAAAAATAATAATGTCGTTCGAATACTAGGAGAAATTTTAAAAAAAATGGTCTCTAAGCTCCCCTAAATATAAATTTTAAATGTAAACTTAAGTTTATTTATTTGGTAGATGAGCTAAATATTCGGCAAATGACTAAATCAATATCTAACTAAAAGCAAACTTTAATAATAAGAATTATAAAGTCGACCACAATGTAGTTAAAATGTTCAATTTAACAGATTTTTATAACTTTAGAAATAAAAAGGTTCAGTTTTGTCAAAACTAAGATTTAACAGTGTCCTGGAATAAGTGTAGCAACCGTTAACCATATTTTAAGTTAGGTTAACTATTCCTAATACCGAAACAATAAATGTATAGGGTGAAAAAGCGTTCGAGTTGTGAAAGTTTGGAATTGACCAATCACGAAAGCTTTGATCATACCTAATTCTGCCGTTACATATTTTTGAGTGGCTAAGAAACAGAAAACCCCATTTATTAAATTGTGCGTAATAACATAAATTACACCTAAAAGAATTAATTGAAAGCTTTTCACGCTAAAACCATTATAAATTAAATAATATTTCAGGTAGATTTTTTTCTCAAGAAAATCAGCAATTTTCGTGTTTTACATTTATTCTGGACAGTCTGCAGTATACGAGGATATATTGAAAAATTCTTAGCCTACTATAGAACCAAACAAAATTTCAATGTCAAAATATTTTATTACTCAACATATTCTCCTCTTAATTGGATACATTTATTACAGCAAACCTGCAACGTCTCTAGACCTTTAAAAAAATGTTTCTTCTTGCTCTGCAAACCAGACCTCCACAGCTTCTATTACTTCCTTGTTGGAAGAAAATGTACGACCTTTTAAACTTTTTTCAGTTGAGGAAAGAGGTGATAGTCGGACGGAGCCAAATCGGGTGAATAAGGGGATGTTCTAGTAATTCAAACCCTAAATCACGAATTTTTGCATGGCAACATGAGATTTGTGTGCAGGGCGTTGTCCTGCAAAAACAAAACACCTTTGGATAGCTTTCCGCGTCTTTTCTCTTTAATATTTTTCCGTAGAGTGGTCAGTAATGTCGAATAGTAATCTCCAGTTATTGTTCTACCCTTATCCAAAAATCAATCATGATTACTCCATGGCAATCCCAAAAACTGAAGCAAGAACTTTTCCAGCAGATTTTTGGACACGAAACTTCTTAGGTCTTGGAGAACCAGAGTGTCGCCATTCCATCGATTGTTGCTTTGTTTCTGGATCGTAGAAATGTACCCAAGTCTCATCCATAGTAACAATTCGGTTTAAGAAGTCTACATCGTTTTCAAATCGAGCACAGATCGAACGCGATGCTTCTACCCTTGACGCTTTTGGTCAACATTCAAACATTTGGGGATCCATTTTGCAGCCAATTTTTCTCATGTCCAAATTGACGTGAACCATATGATGAACGCGTTCGTATGAAATATTCAGTGCTTCAGATATCCGTTTTAGCCCAATTCGACGGTCTGATAAAATCATGTCATGAACTGCATCGATATTTTCGGGGACTGACACAGAAACTGGCCTTCCGATCGGTCATCATCTTCAATGGAAAATTTACCTCTTTTGAAGCTTGCATTCCAATTTTTGACGGTCGCATACGAAGGACATTGATCACCAAGGGTATTAAGCATATCTTCGTAAATCTGCTTACCTCTTAACCCTTTTAAATACAGGTACTTGATGATGGCTCGATACTCCAATTTTTCGATTTTCACAATTTCGGTGGACATCTTTTTCATTTAATTTATTGCGTGACTCTGGTTTACTTTTTTGACGTCAAACTTTACACTGACACTTCTAATAAGTTATTGTTCGTTGCTATGGTAACGCAATATTTTGTTTATGCAAGGAACTGGTCTAGGCTAACTAGATATCAATACATCCTCGTAAGAGATAAAGATACATGTTTTGAAAAAAAACTTCGTTTTGAAATTAATATTTTAGTCTTATGCATTGAAACGAACGTACAGCGTCCATTTCCCAAATAAACTAACGAGAATAGGTATCAAATAAAAAAAACGAATGTTATACGAGGTCTGGCTATTAAATAACAAGACTGGTTATAAAAAGAGTTTTATTATAAAAATTATTCTACATTCAAATGTTCCCCTTCAATATACTCCCCTCCCCTTGCCACACACCTTTCCAAACGTTTTTTCCATTGATCGAAGCAGTGCTGGAAGTCTTCTTTGGTGAGGGCCTTTAGGAACTCTGCCGTTTTTTGCTTTACCGCTTCCATCGACTCAAACCGGGATCTTTAAAAACAAAAAAATTGTCGCACGGTGCCAAATCTGGCGAGTACGGCGCGTGTTCAAGCACTGGAGTGCGCTTACCGGCCAAATACTGCTTCACAGATAGCGCGTTATGGGCCAGTGCGTTGTCCTGGTGCAAAATCCACGAGTTGTTTTTCCACAACTCGGGCCGTTTCTTTATCGGCGTTTACAGCCTCGGCAATCATCCGGATGCTCATTCGACGATCTGTACGCACAATTTGGTTGATTTTGGTCATCTTTAGTGCTCTCTCGGCCCTCACTGAAGCGCTTACACCACTCAAAAACACGTGCACGAGATAGAGAAGTGTCCCCATAGGCTTCTTGCAACAATTTATAGCACTCAGTCGGAGTTTTTTTCAATTTAACGAGAAATTTGAGATTGATACGTTGCTCCTGTTTTTCGTCACACATGGTTTTCGGCACGAGAAAAAAACACTTTCGTTTCAAACTACTACTGCACAAATACTATAATAGTGACGTAAGTTTGACGTGCATAGAAAAGATATCTAAATACCCAACACACTACTAGTTTTATTCCCCATCCGTCTAAAGCGCCGTCTAGGCGGACAGTCTCGTTATTTAATAGCCAGACCTCGTATGTCGCTTGCTTGATGATATTTGTAGATTAACCTGCTTTTCTGTGCCATATTGCAAGCAGACAAAAAGACGAACTGGCTTGTGATACAGTAAATTGTCGAACAACCAGACCAACGTTTATTTTAAACACTTCTTGATAAAGCTAATTGACAAACATCCACAAAATTTCACTTTATAAAGATTCCATGCATTCAGATTCAGATACATTTTAAATTAATTTATGTATATTATCACTAGTTGAATAATTTTTGATAATGACAGTACATTTAGTAGATTTTCTTTACGAGAACAAAAATAGTACATTATTAACCAAGGATGTGAAGTTACCGATTATTGCTCAAGCGCCATATTATAACCCGAAACGTGTAGCAATAATCGTCTTCATAACCGTGGTTAATATATGATTTTTTTCACTACTAGCAATCAAAGGTCGCTTGGAACGATTAAAATTACCATTATAGGTTTTATACAAAAAATTAAATAATTATAAATAACTCTTTTTTTTTGTCGTCATAATTGGGTTTAAAAGCAATATATAAAAGATTTTATTCAACGTTTATAAAAACAATGACTGAATAATAGCAATTTACAAATAAATCAATTTAAAATGAATCATTAATAATCAAGTAAGTAGGTACTGAAAATGAGATTTAAAGAAAACAAGTGTCCCAAATAAGCGTTTGGTGTGTGACTCTCAAAAAACATATGGCTACTTCAAGTGGTAGGAGTACCTTACTAGCTCTCCAAAAAGCCGCAAATCAGGCAAGTGATAGTTTGCTGCCTAAAAGCCAAAAGTTATCTACAGAAAAATATATAGTACCTACATGAATTGGTGCCATGAAAAGAGGCTAGTACATCAAAAATGTGCTTTTGGCTTATTTTAAAGAACAGTCAAAAAGGCTTCTACCTTATAGTCCACATTTTCCATGTTAAAGTCAACTCTAGCCCATAATAAGAATATTGACATTACAAAATACTTTAAGTTAATAGCTTTCCTCAAAAGAAAAATAGTGACTACAAACCCAAAAAATCGACCTTTTTTTCAAAGGAAGAGTAGTTGAAATTTTTGAACGACGCTCCAGATCAGCATTTTTTTAAACAAAGTTAATTTCCTTGATGTGGTACAAATTCTAAAAGTATTAATTATGTTAAATATACATACAGGCTATTTTTGTTACTGGAGTGGCTGGGGTTTGCCGAACTCATGAGCTTCTACACATGATGATAAAAGACGTCAATATTCAAGATGATATGATCATTATTAATATTCTTCAGAGTAAAAATGCTCGGTCCAGAAGATTTGTTGTGATTGAAACACTTTGAGTTGAAATTTTAAAAAAATATTTGCAAAACAGACCAAATCCAGACATGGAGAGAATGTTTATTGCGTTCCAAAATGAAAGCCAATAAGGCCAAATAAAGTTCTCTTTGTAGTCACCAAATATTTAAATCTCAACAACCCCAAAACTTATACTGGCCATTCAATGCGCAGGACTTCTGCGACTTTTTAGCTAAAAGTGGCGGAGACATGTTGTCTTTGAAGAGGCATGCGGGTTGGAAATCCTCAAAAGCAGCTGAGGAGTACATTGAGGAGGCCATCTTAGACAAAAAACGAATAGCTGGGTTCGTGCAAAGCCCCGAAACATCATTTGCACCAAATCCGGCTAATAATCAAGTACTTCTAGTTGAGGATCAGCCAATCCTCTCAACCTCTTCCTATGCTTCGGAGACCACAAATAACGCCACAATTTCTATCCGTCCGAGAAACATTGCCAATACATTGAACATGGGTACCGGTGACGGTTTAACCATTAAACTGTACCAACTGCACCGTGCAGTTTCACATGGAAACCACCGGTCCCTCCAATATGGAATAATGTTACTTACACTATCTTAGATATTTAATTAACCTTTATCGTTACTGTATTACGGATACTTTATTCTAAACCTTCTTCGGTAAAGAAAAACAATTCCTAAATACCGAATTTGACATTTGCCAATCATCAATGCATTTGACAGCTATTGTTGGAGCCATATATCGCTTAAATTACGATTAAATTTTTATACAATTAGCTCCTGGTGAATCGGGGTCACGAGGTAGGATTGAGGTTATGTTAATGTTTTCGTTTTAATTTTTTATTATTAGTTATTAACTATTGTTGTGAACCCAATGAATATGTAATACATTTTCAAATAAAGGACCGTGTGATTGTAATATTTGTTTAAGAAATCGGTCATTTCACCTATGTCAAATTTGACAGATTTTATTATCATTAAAGTTAATTAATTAAAATTTTATTATCATTATTAACCTCTAAGTTGTGAACGCCTACTTTCAACCTCAAAACGGGTTGAAAATCATACCATTTTCGGCTAGTAGTAAAAAAAATTATTTTTCTCAAAAGCAGGTTTTTGTTTGTTATCTGAACGATGTAATAAGCAACTCCTAGTAAAATTACAACTAGATCATGGTCGCCTTTCTAATTCCTATTATTTAAGTTTGCTTAATTTGATATTGATTTAGTCATTGCTAAATTTTTAGCTTACAAAGTAAACAAGTTTAAGTTTGATATTTAATTTGTATTTAGGAGAACTCCTGCAAGATTGTACAGTATTCGAACGACATTAATTTTTTTTTCTACTTCAATGTCCTATAAAATTTTTATTTTTAAAGTTATAAAATCTGTTCGACAGTTATGTTTAGGATATTTTGAAGTACTGCTTCAAATACACGGTCTTCCCTAAGATAAAAACATAACTTTGATGCGCCATTTTTTTTAACCACCCTGTATATTTAAAAGAATTTCAGTTTGTAGCTCTTGTTAGCCTACACGATATTCCGTTTGAAAAATTTGAAATAAAAAAATATAGACGTAGAACGTAGACGTAGATGTGCAACTCGGTGCCGTTAGTGGTGGGACACCCTGTATAAATATGGTGAGAAGTTATGCAACGATTTCCAAACGGAAAGTTTTAAGATTCCCTTTTTTACTAATTTTGACCAATTAGAGTTAGTACGTTTTATTAAAACAAACAAAATGTTCTGTCTGGTGGCCGTCCGTTCGTATGTAAACAAGGTATCAGGACAACTGCTGGTCCGATTTCTATAACACTTTGTATATGGCTTTTATTTACCATAGCGCAGAACTGATTAAATTTTGGAGATAATTTGTCGAGGCAAAAGTATCGTTAACCAACACAGATTTTCAAATTCTTGAAATATTTAGAAAAATATTCATTTACACATTTTTAATTGAAATAAAAGTTTTTAATTTAATTACACGCATGTTTTGTTTAAACTATTTTTTAATCCGATAAAAGTTGTTGAAAATTTGATTGTCTATAATTTTTGTTTGAACTATTCCTTCTTAAAATTGTTTCTCTCTTTGTCTAGAAAGTTTTTAACCCGTTTTAAAAGGAACATGCTCGCGCGTAACCTCGTTTTGTATGACGTAGGTAGTAGGTAGCGTCTATATAACGGCTTCCAATGGGAATTTAATTTTTGTTGTTGGTACCTGTACATCACAGCATATTATTAAATTAATATGGCCAATCTAGGAATTTTCACAAATCTTATTCTTTCTCGAAGGATATTTTATCCTGTAAAATAATCGGCAGGAAAAAATCTTTTTATTTAATGTCTTGCATTCGATATTCATGCGAACAATACATTACTTTTGAATTTCATTCGGTTTTTGACAAAAAGTTTGCTAAATTCTACAATTAGTGTTTTAGCTTTACATTAACCCAAAGATGAATAAGTTCGCCACCTTGATGCCTCAAATTAACCAAAAATCGCTACTAAGTTAGTAATGGATTTCACTAAAATGCTTTAAGCAGGGCTAAAACTATATGGCTTAACTTTTCAAACGTTTTTTTGACAAGTGGAAAATTAAGATGAGTAAAACATTCAAAATCATTCCTTTGTTTTAAAAAAACACTTTAATAAAATTTTCTAAACACATAAAATTCTTGTCAAAATAAGATAAAATAGAGTTAAACGTATCCGAAACAGAAAACTTTATTACGTCACAAAAACACAGTACTTGGTACTTTACTCAAGGACTACGCTCCGCTTTTACACAACACAGTACACAAAATTAGCCAGTTTTTTCTTATTTAATCTTCGGACATGGTGTCGGTTGTCCAGTAGTTATAGAGTTATAGATAAATTTCATGTTTTCCAGCAAACCTTTTTATTTCTTCTTTGAAATCCGAAGATTTCTGTGAATGGCAGAGTTGCGGACATACAAGAAGGCGTTTATTATGTTACGCAAAGCCTTGTTTTGGAATGCTTATACAGGGTGGTCCGTAATGAATGCGACAAAAAGTAACTGTGGATTCTACACGCAAAAATAATACGGTTTAGCTAAACTTGTTCAAATAAAACGTTACTCGTTTTCGGTATATAGGGCGCCAAAGTTTATTTTTTGCATTTTATTTTGTTTGATAATTTCTAAAGTTAATAAAAATTAATGAAAATTTGGATAATGGGGTTTTTAATAGAGCGAAATCGGAATTTAGATTTACTTTTATGCTGGCTCACAGGGGACGCCACAATCGGGACATTTCTGAGGTATTTTCTATCAGAACTTTTTTGCACATTATTATATCGCAGTTTGGATGGCAAACATCGATAAATCAATCGATTCTAAGTAGAAAAGGTATACTTCTTTGGTACCGATATTCCTAACCAATTTCGATATATTCGCACTTTAATTATGCAATGCTTAGGAACCAATCTTTCAAATTTCCGGCTCAGGGATCTAGTAGGCTGTAATTTGCTAACCACTTAGTAGTCTAGATTGTAATCTACAGGATTTTTACTTTTGGAGGCATTTAAAGGAGCTGGTCTACAACGCGCGATGAACTACTTCAAAAATTTGCGATGGAGTTAACGCTATAAGAAACATGGATAATATTGTGTATTTAAAGAAAGAAGCTGTATTTTGAACTAGTATTTAAAAATAGTTTAACTGAATAATTAAAACCAGGATTTCAAAATAAATAATTTAATTAGACTAATTTATCCCTTTGCGTTGCATAATTAAAATGCGAAATTCTCGAAATTGTTAGGAATATATCGGTAACAAAAAAGTATACCTTTTCTACTTAGAATCGACTAATATTATCGATCTTTGCCATCCAAATTACGATATAACATTGTGCGAAAAAGTTCTGATAGAAAAGAGCTCAGAAATTTCCTGATTGTAGCGCCCCCTGAAAGCCAGAATAAAAGTAAATCTAAATTGCAATTCACTGCTCTAAATCAAAAATCCCATTATCTAAATTTGCGAGCCAAAATTTCAAGATTATCTTTAGAAAATAACGAATAAAAAATAGAATACAAAAAATAAACTTTGACGCCCTGGTATAACGAAAACAAGCAACATTTTATTGGAACAAGTTTTGCTAAACCGCATTATTTTTTGCATGTAGTAATCGACAGTTACTTTTTGTCTCATTCTATTAGGAAACCAAACTGTATAATGAGCTGAATATCCATACAAGTTTTAAGGTCTAGTTGTAGATTAGTACTTTGTTGGAGATTGGAAATTTGAATTTCTTTCTATTTACCAATAGTACTGCTTGTATTTTAGGCCTAGTTTAGTTCTTTTCTTCTTTACATTCTCCTTCCATCTGAGTTGGACGTCGATATGGCACAATTGATCTATTAATATCTACTAGATATGGGTCTGCTATTGTTGGTGTAATTTAAAGGATTTTATCCTCTATTGTCTGGTCCAATCTACTGCTCCATTGCTTGCTGTCTGAAATTTTCTGGCAGATACTTCTTGTTCTTGATTACTTCGAGAAGAACAGTGTCATCAGCAATTGTAGCAGTGACTACTTCTTCTAATCCCGGTAAGTCGCTGGTATACAATAGCTACAGGATGGGCCCAAGCACATTGCTTTGTGGTACACCTGCTTTTATCTTTATTAGGTCAGAGTATTCGTCTTCTTGTTAGATTCTAAAAAATGTATCTGATGTACAGAGTGGCCCACTTGTGCGTGGAAGGTGGATATCTCGAAGAATATTGGGTTAGAAAAAAACTTTTGCAATGAAAGTTGTGCAAATCAATGAGCTACACATTTTTTAATTATTTTCGTTTATACAGGGTGTTCCATAAAAGCGTGACAAACCAAACTTATGTTTTTTTTAAACGAAACCACCCATTTTTTATTACAAATTTGGATTACTTGGGAAATTGTAATGTAACTTTATGCATTATATATAGTGCCTAAAATGGAGGGTTTTTGCAGAATTAAATTTTTTCCCGGAAAAATTGACGTTTCGAAAAAATTAAATAACTCAGCTATCCTGGAAATCGCAGTTGGATATATTAAAACTTTGACTTGAACCACATAAGATGATAGTTGTTCTTCCAGCGCAAGCCCTACGCCGCTTATTTTCTATTAATGGCCTCAACCTCTTCAGCAGTAGCTTCTCAAACAGTTCAGAGATCATGGACAGAAGAGAGATTGCTCTATATTTGAATAATATGACACATAGTTGCGAAAACCATTTTCGTCTATTTTCTTATAAAATGAAACTATTTGGGACACTCGGTAGAGAAACCTTATAATTCTATTAAAAAAATCATTAAATGAAAAAATTTGTAGTGGCACATTTTGACTATAATTTGTTTTTTTTAAATATATTCTTTTAGTTTTCTTCGAGTTGTTTAATTGTTCTACGGTTAATATTTTTAATTGCTAAATTATTAATTTTTATATTCTGCACTACATTCAGTTTTATTTCGGATTATTTACACAATTTATTTTTATAATTTCATTAAGATTACTAAAAAAGTTACGCTTAGTGTTGCGGCAAGAGTATGAAATTCTGTTGAAAATTATAAGAATGTTAAACTTTCAATAATGGGAATAAAATATCTTCACTATGTATGAGTGCGTAGCCGAATTTTGTTAGAATAAGAAAATCTGACAAAGTTTCGATATGAACGTGACTCACGGACCGGTAACAATTTTCCAAGTCAAATTTAGGCGCCATAATACAAGCAAGTAGCACACGTGTTGAAGACACGTGTAGAAATCACAGTGAGCCAATAAACAACGCGCGCGGTGCGGCCAGATAAATTGAATAACACTTGCAAATAAGCACTCTATGTTATAATAGTGTGCGTGTTTCAGCAGTGTTTCAGCGAGGAAGACAGGCGATATATCGATGCAGCAGCCGCCGACTATTAGCATGCATTTTATGGTATCCCTAATTACAGTCATACCCTAAATCACATATGAATATTGTCGCTACTGATAATCATTCCCACCGGGTGCTTGATATGTTGTAGCGTCTGTTTGTTCAATCTGTTTTTCTCGTCCGTATTTTGTAACTATCTTTTAATTTGACTGTTATTGTACAACAAACGGGATTAAATATTACCTTTGATACATGGGAAACTCCCTAACTTACCCTGGCTAATTGGATTGCTACGCTTTTCGTACACAAAGTGCTTTATAATATTGACGAAATCGTTCGCGTTTGTACAGTCGCCAATTTATTCAGTTATCAGTTGAACAAATTTGCATTTTTCAACAACAAATACTTATAATCAAAAACGATTTCTTATTAATATATTATAATTAACATCAGATTTCTATGAATATAAATAGCTTCTTAAGAATATTGATGATAAAGCAATAAATAGTGTACAAGTTCAACAGGTGCAATATTATCGTTCTAACGCAGTTTAGGCACTATTTTAATGCAGTGATATAAATATGGAGTTTATAAAATCAAATAAGTATCAGAATTGTTTATTGCTTTCAGATTTTAAACGATTTTTTATTAAAAATAATATACATTTCTACACGCAGTGTTCAGAAATGATCGACGAGCTTTTGAATTTGGCGCCCGCTAGATAATTTACATTGACACTTCAGTGGCGCTGCATAAAATTTGAATTTTTAGCAGCTGTACAACTTATGATAAAAGTAAATAAAATAAAAAACTTTTTTTTTGTCATCTTATTTTAAATATTTATGAAACGGTACCAAAGATGTTAACCTTCTTAACCACGGAAAACTTTTAAAACACACAACACCTAGTGGGACGAATCATCACCACACCAAGTTATTTCTTGTTTTCATGTTGTACTATACTATTGAATTATACATAATTAGTTTTCAATACGATTCCGATTACGATTACGTATAAAATTCTGTTTTTTATATTAACAAATTAACAGCTATAAAGTGACAATAACAAAAACCTTTTGGGTAAGGAATACCTCAACAACCTCTTAACATCACAATTTAAATAAGTATACAACTAAACAATAAACGACTAATGTTGTCTGATCAAAGTTACTAAAATAACAACGCGCGAAGTTCAAAGAATGTCAATAATTTCTGAACACAGTGTACTAATGTACTGTTCGTGCAGTAGAATTGTTCATTCTTAAAACGTTTTGTCCAGTTTGATTACAAGTAATAATCAAGTGAAGATGTGTGTGCCAATGCAATTTAAAGTATAACTTTACTTTAAGGTGGAAATTAAAACAAATAATTTTTTCCACAAAACTTACCAACTTTGGGTTGTGGGATTTTTCCCTTATGGCTTTATTTAAAGAGTTACGTAAAAAATGCATTTGACATACTTAATTTCCATAATTTTTGAAAAGTTTTCATTTTGAAATAGTTTTAGGTTTATAAGATGTCCAGAAATATGCAAAACTTAACCTCATTTTTTTTATATTTATATATTTGTTGTGAATAATGTGAATTTTATTAAAAGTTATTGTCTAAAAGGGATTAACCCAAAGCAAGTTTAGAAATTATATAATAATAGTTATTTAACGAACGAATGTACTAATAAGGGCGATCAACGATCGAGATATTTTAACGCGCTCGCTTCGCTCACGCGTTAACGTTTGAAACTGTAACTTACTTCAAGAAATAAATGTTAATATATGATCTAGTGTTTTTTTTGGTTTAAAGCTATGTTGGTAGAGTAGTTGATATACTAATAAAGTTAGCAACGAATGCTGTTGAAAGTTTGCTATCTTCAAAATAATGTGTTGAGATTTTTAATCGCCGTTTAATTCACGAGTTAATTACAAAACTTTTCCGTCGACAGTAATTTCAATAACATTATATTTTAATAATTCTAGAGAAGGTACGATATTGTGAACGCACTTTTGTGAGCTTTGTTTTTGGTAATTCTTTTACCTTTTCGGTTTTTGTATAAATATTTGCCAACAGTATTTTAATACTAAGTCACTAAGTTGATGGCAAAACAAGGTGTATTAAATTTTTGTGTGAGGCAGATTAGTGTTTAATCAAAATAATAGTCAGCCTACAACAAAGAGAAATCCAAAAGTTGTTAACAATGTTTGATAAATAATGGACGAAACCCAAGCACATTTCTACGTTAGCTGTAACAAGTTGAACATCATACCGAAGAAAGATATTCATTAATACTCTTACTGTGTGCAAGCGGTCATTACTTTTCTTTGATTTGCTCTGACAGCCCAACTTGAAGAATTTAACTTTTAAACAATGGGTAAACAATATTGAAGAACTGCGTGAGAGAATAGTTTGTAACATTGATGAGCTGAACAACCTTAAATGTTATTAAACGTTATCACCTGAATGTTGCGCACAGTATAAAAATGTCTCAAAGTGTGAACAAATTCAGCATTTATTATAACTGTAGATTAATGTCGATTTGTTATTATTAAAATTTCTTTGCTACACATTACGATAGATTGTTTTTATGTTGAACTTCATTAACAGATATTGGCGAAATGGCAACCTGATTTACTGATATGTATGTTTAGTTGCCTATACAAAAATCGTTTATTAATACAAAATTGTTCATTAATAGGTGTCATTACCGATCAATTTTGTTTGCATTAATGAAAGCCATAAACGCACGGTCAACGGAAAATTATATTTTAGATTGCGGTTCTTGAGAATATTTTAGTATATCAAAAATTAAAAAAAATTTGGTTAAAAAGTATTGGACATATTTGAAATCTCTAAGTCAGTTTTCTCAGTGACTTATGAACCAAGGCATTTGCACTCTGTACTTGCAGTAAAATTCTTCTTCAGTGAATTTATGCTACTGGACCTGTCAAACGATAAATACATATATGTATCACCTACATCCATTTTTCTAGGTTTTTCTCTAATCTCTCTTTGTTAGATCAGCTACCAGCGTAACAATGACTTCAAAAAATAAAGTTCAAGTTGTGTTGTAAACGTACCGTGGATAACCTAGAGTCACTACAAATTAGAGCTATAATAATTATTATCACCTGTGAATTTTTTAATCTACGTGTTTCTGAGCAACTTGAGCGTAATTATAGTTATTATTACATAAAATAAAGTAGATATTAGATTTGTAACCATAAAAGTTGCTACTACTCTATGTTTGAAATTCGATATATCATCGATCATATACCGACTTCATCAAAAATATCCAATTTCAAATATAAAAACTTAGACTACTAGCAACTTTTATGGTTACAAACCTAATATCAACTTTCTTTTAAGAACTTTATGAATACAAATTACGTTTCTGTTATTATTCCAACTAAGGCAATATGAATAAAATATTTCCCTAGGTTTATTTTCATATTGTCCGTGTTATAATCAATAGATTTTTTTTTCTGATTGATCAAATATTTTTTGTAAATACTGCAAAAAATAATAAAAATGAATGTGACGCGACATGCTTTGCCAAGGTACGTTGCTAAAATGATTTTTATTGCAGCTTCTGTGCTCTTTAGCGAAATTTTTGTTATTAGATTGTTTTTTTTAAATTAAAAATTAAAACCATTCATATTACTGTAACAGTCTCCTCAATAACTTTTTAGAGAAGTGGTCTCCAAACTTTTAAATAATGAGACTTACCGAAATGAAATGTAAAACAATCGGACAAATTCTTACCTAATAATTAGACGACTCTCATATTGTATAGAAGTTGATTTGGGATGCCATTACATTTTAATTTCTCGGCCAGAATGTAAAAATGACAACGATTAATAGATAATTTCGAAATACACATAATTATGGAACAAACATTTATTAGATAATAATAAAAAGTTAAGTGCTCAATTGTAAATGAGTAGTAAACAGTTTTCATGAAAGTAAATACGTGAACTTTAAAACTAAATATTTTAAGCATAATATGAAATAAGAATTGGATCAATTTCCTTTCAGGTAGATACATATATAATATTAATTTAATTTTTAAATAAGTTTCAAATAAAAGACTACACGCATTCACATTATTTAACGAAAACGTTAAAACAGTTTAAGTAAATAAAATACTTACAGTATTAATATTTAATCGTACAAAAAAAGAAATGTTGTACCTATTAGCGGAAAATTGTAGAAGGCAGCGTAGTTCTGGTTTCTATCATAATGGACAATACGGAATCGCAGGTATCAAAATAATTCGAGACGGCAAGATAAAAACTTAAGGTAAAGGTAAAAGAAAAGACGTATAAAACACCCTAAAGCAAATAAATACAATTAAATAAGGATAATATTAACAAAATAAAGCTTACCAAAATAAATTTTGATCGTTTTAATGAAGATAAATGAGCAAATAGTACACTCATGAAATTTAAAACTTGGACACCACAATTTCTGTAAACAAAAGTTTGCACATTGTGAAGCGGGCTTAAGGGTATCATTTACAATTCTAACAGCAGGTAGTCTCAGCAGGGGTTATCTTATAGAAGGACTGTAGAATGAATCATTACACTAAGCACGTTTTAGAAAATAGGTAATTTACGTTGCTTACTTAATTTTTTCTTTAAAGAATATATTTGAAGGTATCGCTAATTAAACACCATAGCTCGATTAATTATCGAATCAAAATTTTGTTTAGGAAATGTTTACAAAATAAAATTAGAAATAATTTTGATTTAAAAACGTCTACAAGCAATAACTTTTAAATTAAATCAAAAACTAAACATGGTTATTTGGGTTGACTGATTATTACTTATTTTTAAATAAATCTAACCTACTAATTATTGTAAGTTATTAAAAAATCATTAAACTCTCTATTCATAATATTTAGTCCTTACAAAATGTATATTTTATGACGTTTCATTTTTTCTGTAGTTAATATAAAAGTGAAAATAAAAACTAAGGCAATTCTTATTGTCAACGTATATATTTAGTTTTTGACAAGAATTTATTACATAATTATAATTAAGATACCAAGTTATAGTTTAAAATTAAATGAAAACTTTTTTTAAATAAAGGTATTACTATATAAATAAATATAAGAAATCAATAATGGGTGTGACCTCCATTATTATTGATACATTCTTGGAGGCGTCTGCTCATTGACGCTATCAAGGTATCAATATAATTAATATTAATCGTTTCCATGCGGTATCAATGGCTGCAATTAGTGCATTACGGTTTACTGGTATAAAATTTGGCCCTTGTTGTCTTCGGATAACAGCAAGTATTCGAGCCCAAACATTTTCGATAATGTTAAATCTGGGCTTTTGCTGGCCAGGGTAACAGCTCCAAGTTATTTTCATGCTATCCAACAGATTCCGAACTATTTTTGGAGAAAGTATAGTGAAATAAGAATACTTACTTGTTGGAAAATATAATCTTCGTCTGGATAAAACACTTCGACTGAAGGTTTCATAATAGTTTCCAAAATATCTAAATACGCAGCAGAATC